>JALMQS010000087.1:9362497-9622061 GCA_024734495.1 Forficula auricularia
ACTATTTGTCGCAGATGACCAATTTACATTAGGCAAATTTAAATCTCCACAAACTAAAATATCCTTACTTTGCATAGATGTCAAAATTGGAATCATCCCAAAAGATTTCCAAAAAAACAAAATAGTCACACTTTCCAAAAAGACAGGCGCGGATAAATGTGAAAATTTCAGGACCATTAGCCTAACCTCACATGCATCCAAAATCCTAACCAAAATAATCCAAAGAAGAATAGAACAAAGAGTTGAAGAAAATCTGGAGGAAGAACATCAGTTCGGCTTTAGAAGAAACAGAGGCACCCGAGAAGCAATACTCTCTCTTAGACTAATAATAGAAAGGGCTTTTATCAGGGAAGAATCTGTCTACATCGGATCCATAGACCTAGAAAAAGCATTCGATAACGTCAATTGGGAAATTATGTTTAAAATCTTAAAACAGGCGGGAATAAAATTCAGGGAAAGAAGACTAATCTAGAATCTATATCAAAACCAGACGGTAATTATAAATATTGGAGATGAGCAAAGAGAAGCCAAAATAAAAAAAGGTGTAAGACAAGGATGTGTGCTGTCACCCATGATTTTCAACTTATACATAGAAGAAGCGATTAAAGAATTCAAAGACAAAATTGATACAGGTATCGAAATCCAAGGTCAAAAGATCGCTATGATAAGATTTGCGGATGACATTGCCCTTCTAGGAAGCAATAAAAAAGAATTAGAGGACGCCCTGAATGGAATTAACCAAATCCTAATAGAAGAAATCAAAATGAAAATAGACAAGAATAAAACCAAGGTACTAGTATTTACAAAAAAAGAACAAACAAGACAGGAATGCATCAAAATTAACCAAGAAAACCTAGAAGGAGTTAAGGAATTCCGCTACCTAGGAAGTAAAATAACATGGGATGGGAGGAGCGAAAACGAAATTAAATCAAGAATTGCCCAAGCAAAAATGGGGTTTAATTCAAAACAAAAACTACTATGCTCCTCCTCAATCAGCTTAGAAAACAGGAAGCTGCTATTGAAGACATATGTATGGAGCATAGCCATGTACGGGTGTGAAACCTGGACAATTAGAGAAGCGGAGAGAAAGAGATTAGAGGCTTTCGAATTGTGGTGCTACAAAAGAATGATGAATATCAAATGGATGGATAAAATTACAAATGAAGAAGTTCTTGGAAGAATCGGAGAAAGAAGAACCTTGTGGAAGAGTCTGAAGAAGAGAAGAGGTCAGATGATGGGGCACACACTGAGACATGGGGGACTGCTTAGGGATATCTTGGAGGGAGTTGGGAAAGAAAAGGGAAAGGGGAAGACCCAGATTAGAATATTTCAACCAAATAATTGGGGATATGGGATGCCAGATATTTAGAGGGGTCAAACAGCTGGCGGGGGACAGAGTCGAGTGGAGACGGATTGTTGCATCAAACCAGTCTTAGGACTGTATACTCAAAGATGATGATGATGATACCAATTAAATTGTAACGATTGTGATGCAATTTATATTGGACAAACTGGACGATCTTTCAAAAAACGACATAAAGAACACGTAGCTCAGACAATTAATAAGAAATCAACCCACAAGTTTAGATTCCACTTCCGCGTTTGCTAACCATCTATATATTTTTTAGATCAATTACCATCACCTACCAATCCCACCGATATTCATTTCGAAAGAAAAGGATTAAGATTGGATCTTCTTGATTCCACGGAAATAAAATATGCCCTGGCGAACGAGGGAAATGTTATCAATAATCAACTCGATGTAAAGAAAAACATAATAATAGACCTGTTAATAACAAAGCCAAAAAAATATATTCCCAGCCTAGACAAAAGTCAATGAACTTCTAATTTTCCCTTATTTATCCATACCTATGTCAATAAACCCTACCCAACCGAAATTTTCACTTAACAATAGCCTAAGAGAAATTATCCTTTAAAATAATTTAAATAATGAAAACAATTTTTTCCTCTGTTCACTATACATATACCTATATACCCAAGCATTCAATAAGTTAAATTAGTTATTTTCTGTACTTCCTGAAGATGGGTTGATAGCCCGAAATATATATTTTGAAAAAATTTTTACATCTTTTAATTTTTTTAATTTTAATGTGAAACAAGTGACCAAGAATCCTTAACTCATAGTAAATGAATATTACATATAATATTTATTTACTATTATCTTTATTAAAGATGTTTCACCTTGCACCAACACCACAATCTCTACTAATTATTAATTTAGTTACAACTAAACGAAGAAATATTAACATGAAATCACTTTTTGAAGTCGGTGCTAAACAAACTATATAAGCAAGCGTCCGCCAAACGTACTAAGTAAAATCCGTCGAGTTCGATTCATAAAATGTATATTTTTGGCACCGACTTCAAAAAGTGATTTCATATTAATATTTCGTCATTTATGGTAGCTATAACTAAATTAGATAATTATTTTATACCGTTTAGTGCATTTTATTTGATTTTTTTTATTATTTTATTTATAAGACGGTTTTATTTTTTTTATAAAAATTATTTATTTATCAAGCCTACGTTTCGTCAACTTTGCCGACTTCTTCAGGGCTTCAAATAGTCACATCACACATTCGTCTAAATTTACTTTTTATCTCCGTTACCATTGAAGACCATCAGAAACAAAAATTTCAACACATTGGCACATTCACATGAATATTTTTTTATTATTATTATTTATACTAACAATTATATTAGATAAAACAATCTTAGATATAACATAAATAGAATGAAGCAACACAGTTTTAAAACAATAGAACTGAATCCTTTTGCTTATTCATCTTTACACATAGAAATTTCAAATTTAAATTTTGTCCTTATTTCCTATTATAAACTTTCAAAATATAAAAATAACATTATTTCCATAAGTGGGACAAGTGATGGGAATACGAGAAGGTGAGTTACTAAAGATTATTATGAAAAAAGAGTGTAAAATACATTTTACAACCGCCCTAGGCACACCCGTAGCAGCTAGTATATATATATAGTAAATATATACAATTTTTACTCGTTTAATAAGTTAGATACATATAGATACTTATCTACAATATGTAGAATAATATGTAGGTGAAGAAAAGTTTTCAGAAGATTCAATAAATCTATTATGAGAAAGTATAGAACTCTATAAGATTTCAACTTTGCATATTTTCATGGTCGCTATCCTTTATATAAGTGAGTTTTTCCTTATAATATGTATATATTATTATTATTATATTAGAAGTTTTTTTATTGAGAATAGTCTGATAGAATTCGATTGTGAATTGATAGGAAGGCAGGCCAAGGATAATGAAAACTACAAATTCCAAATAAAACAATTTATTAGAAATTAAATTTCACCCTCTTTAAAAAACCGACTTTTTTGACCTTCTCTAATTCTTTAACAGTGCTGAAGAATTTTTCGACAAATACTATAAATGTATATTTTTCTCCCGAAAGGTTTGAATTATTAATAAACGTTTTATGAATGTTTTTATAAAAAAGTATATTCATTTATTAGAATAAAAAATTATCAAGAATTTATTTCAAAATACATATTATATTAGCAAGTTTAAATTTTTGGAAAAAATATTTTGATAGATTTTATATTTAAGGTAATTATTAAAAGGTGGTTGAAAAAAATAATGTAGTTGAGTCAAAACGAAATGGGATGGATTAAATAACAAATAATTAAAATAAAAAAATTACAGAGCGAAGCTCGGTCCGTCAGGTACTAACTATTTTTGATTGTAGAAATAGCACATTTAAATATACACATACCTGGACACATTGATCAACAAGTGGGTCATATCTTGAATCTTCTGGACAATCAAAACATGTCGGTTTATCGCCAATATTGTCACATTTATAATATTTATAACAAAAATCTTTATTGTAATATCTATCGCCAGCTGATTTACAAATTGATGGAGGTGGTGCAGGTGTTGGAGGTACAGGTGTTGTTGTAACAGTTGGTGGTATTTCAGGTGTATCAGGTGATGGTGTATCAGTAGGTGGTGTATCAGGTGTGAATGTAACATTTGGTGGCGTTTCAGGTGTGAGTGTAACAGTTGGTGGCGTTTCAGGTGTATCAGATGATGGTGTTTCCGGTGTGAGTGTAACATTCGGTGGTGTTTCAGGTGTGAGTGTAACAGTTGGTGGTGTTCCAGGTGTATCAGTAGGTGGCGTTTCAGGGGTGAGTGTAACATTTGGTGGTGTTTCAGGTGTGAGTGTAACAGTTGGTGGTGTTTCAGGTGTATCAGATGATGGTGTTTCAGGTGTGAGTGTAACATTTGGTGGTGTTTCAGGTGTGAGTGTAACTGTTGGTGGTGTTTCAGGTGGTAACAGTTGGTGGTGTTTCAGGTGTATCAGGTGATGGTGTTTCAGGTGTTTCAGATGATGGTGTTTCAGGTGTGGCCGTATCAGTAGGTGGCGTTTCAGGTGTGAGCGTAACATTTGGTGGTGTTTCAGGTGTGAGTGTAACAGTTGGTGGTGTTTCAGGTGTATCAGATGATGGTGTTTCAGATGTGGTTGTATCAGAAGGTGGTGTTTCAGGTGTGAGTGTAACATTTGGTGGTGTTTCAGGTGTGAGTGTAACAGTTGGTGGTGTTTCAGGCGTATCAGATGATGGTGTTTCAGGTGTGAGTGTAACATTTGGTGGTGTTTCAGGTGTGAGTGTAACATTTGGTGGTGTTTCAGGTGTGAGTGTAACAGTTGGTGGTGTTTCAGGTGTATCAGATGATGGTGTTTCAGGTGTGTTTGTATCATTAGGTGGTAGTGTGGGAGGAGTACACCATTTTATACACACTCTTGAAATTGGACTGAATACCATAAATTGTGGACATATCCATTCTCTTGGATTAGGATCATCTTTCTCAATACATAAATAATATTTTCTACAATCCAAAGGATTGGGTAAATTTTTGATTTTGTTGTTTACAAGCTTCTTCTGTGATATTATCAAAGCCAGGTACAAGACTACAATCAAGTTTATTCTGATTACATTCTGATGAATTAGCTAATAGAAAAATATTATTATTGAATAATATAATAATAAAATGCAATGATAAAACAGAACATTTTAGAAACATGTTTGTTTCTTTAACAAGCGAATGAAATTAAACCGTTTAAAAGGACGTTAATCGTATTTATATTAAACGAAAATATCATCTCTTATCTTGTTTAATTAAATTAGATTATAAAATTAATATGAATTGATAAAATATACAAAATCAATTAAGAATTATCAAAATATAGAGGAATAAAAAAATTACTTTACTCTGCGGTTGACAATCTATTAAATATATTTTTAGTATATTAATTAATTATTTTATTTTTATTTTTATGTTAAAAATAAATTAAAAGTTTTCAATCTGCCAGTCAAAAAAGTGGTTATCATGTTATTAAAAACGGTCAAATGCTATCCTAGGGTTTATTCTTCACATTCAATTAACAACATCTGACTAGAATTAATTAAAATATTGTAAAAATTAATCCCTTTGCCAAGAGTAAAAGAATTTTTTGATTTTAAAGAGTGTATGAGTAGGTATATAAATAAATATTATATACAATTAACTGCGACGCCCGTCTTCGGCGGATCTCTTGCTGATCGACGGCTTCTTCCGCTGGAACCTTTCCTCCTTCCTTTGATCCCCTCCATTCCACCAACCCTATAACAGACATACAGGAAATTTGTTGAAGGTGTTTTCTTTCATAACTTTGCTTGAAACATATACATATAAAATTTTGGGGCGATTTGGAGCAATGTACATACAAAACCTTAATTTTATGTATATGGAAGAGAACACAAAGTCGCAAGTTTGTGGTTGTTTATGAATTTTTTCCGTTTAAGCTGTTTAATGAATTTCGATAAAAATACTCATAATGGACATTGTATTTAACCTATTGGCTGAGTATCATTTTACACAAATAATCTGATATAAAAAAGGGGCCATCCCTTAATTACGTGAAGCGATAGATAGATAGGGGATGCACATTTTTTGTGTAACTCCTTGTCTCATTATTTTCATTAATTAATCATCATCATCATTGAGTATACAGTCCTAAGACTGGTTTGATGCAACAATCCGTCTCCACTCGACTTTGTCCCCCGCCAGCTGTTTGACCTCGCTAATGTCTTGCATCCCATATCCACAATTATTTGTTGAAATATTCTAATCTGGCGAAACATGGGACATGAATAAGAAAAACGTAAAAAAAATTCTCTAAAATTTCGCTTTATAAAAATATCTTTGAATTTCTTAAAGATTAATTTAATTAATTTGATAATTTCTATATTTGTATAAATATACTAGAAAAACAAATTTACTTATAATTTGTTAAAAATTCCGTTGAGTAGATTTGCTCGCGAATCTACTCCGCGGAATTCTAAATTAATTTGTATCATCTCTCTATGTAAGAATAGACTTGTAAAAAGCGTCTGAATCGAGGGAGTAATATATAAGAACTTGAGATGCCATGTCCCTCTGGGTGGTCCGTGGTGGGGTATCATGCGGGCTATGCGCGGATTGATACCGGGTAACACCTAGATGGACCATATCTTTTTTCGCTCTCTTGGTTCAGGATGGAGAATCAGCTGGACCTCAATGGTTCTTATAAAACGGTAGTCTGGCTAAGTATTCTCTAAAATTTCGCTTTATAAAAATATCTTTGAATTTCTTAAAGATTAATTTAATTAATTTGATAATTTCTATATTTGTATAAATATACTAGAAAAACAAATTTACTTATAATTTGTTAAAAATTCCGTTGAGTAGATTTGCTCGCGAATCTACTCCGCGGAATTCTAAATTAATTTGTATCATCTCTCTATGTAAGAATAGACTTGTAAAAAGCGTCTGAATCGAGGGAGTAATATATAAGAACTTGAGATGCCATGTCCCTCTGGGTGGTCCGTGGTGGGGTATCATGCGGGCTATACGCGGATTGATACCGGGTAACACCTAGATGGACCATATCTTTTTTCGCTCTCTTGGTTCAGGATGGAGAATCAGCTGGACCTCAATGGTTCTTATAAAACGGTAGTCTGGCTAAGTATTCTCTAAAATTTCGCTTTATAAAAATATCTTTGAATTTCTTAAAGATTAATTTAATTAATTTGATAATTTCTATATTTGTATAAATATACTAGAAAAACAAATTTACTTATAATTTGTTAAAAATTCCGTTGAGTAGATTTGCTCGCGAATCTACTCCGCGGAATTCTAAATTAATTCTAGAGTACTTCCGCTGATCCTAGAATGCTCGAAATTTGGCATGCTGGTAGAGTTTCGGGTACAAATAATGGGAAAAATTCAAAAAACCGAAACTCTGCCCCGGAACAGTTACAATTAAAAAAAAGATTCAAGAAAAACAAGCGTTGGCGAAATCAAAAAATAGCAAAAAAAGATAAATAATATTAAATCACATGTGAGCCCCGACCAATCAATAAGCGCGCCAAAAAATACTCTACCACTAAATGACGCCCCAAAAAGTGCCATAAGCAACGAAAACAACATACTAAGCAGGCTCCAACAAATGGAAGAAAGTATCAAAATAATGTTAAAAATGTTTACCACTCAAACAGATATAATAACAGGCCTTCAGGCAATGAACAAACAATCCCAGAATTCTTAGGCTTAACAATAATATCAATAAATGTAAATTCAATAATCACAAACCAAAGGAGAGCAAACATCTTGCAAACTATAAAAAAATACAATCCAGATGTAATCCTCTTGAGTGAAACAAAGCTTAATGATAATCACTTCGTCGAATTTGCCGAATATGAATGCATAAGGACGGACAGGCCTAATTCAAAACAGGGAGGAGGGACTGCTATACTAATTAGAAAAAATATAAAATATAAACATATTCAAAATTCGATATTAATGTCCTCTAAATCTCTTGAAACGACAATTATAAAATTACAACTAAAAAATAACCAAAGCCTTTATCTTGTTTCCGCATACAGCCCTTGTAAATTTAATAGTGTATTTCTAAACGAATTAGAAAATGTATTCGATATTTTACAATTAGACAGACCAGAAAATTACTACTACCTTGCAGGGGATTTAAACGCCAAGCACATCACTTGGAGCAATAATTGCAATAATCAAAGGGGAAACAAACTAAAAAAATGGATTGATGATAATGAAATCAAATACAAATTAAAAATACTCCACTCAGAATATCCTTCATTTCCCAGTAGTGGATCCTTCTTAGATTTAATCCTACTAGATGCAAGATTAATCGTTTCAAACAAAATAAACCACAACAAGGTACCCAACATTCCTTATGACAGTGACCACAACGGCTTAATTGCCAACATCCACTTAAATCACAACGAAGGCCTTGAGCTAGAATCAAAAACTGACTCCTACCAATTTAATTTTAAAAATACAAACTGGCATCATTTTGGTAATTACTTAAATAAAAACTGCCAATTAAACATATCATCATCTAGGAATCTAAATAACAATGAAATCGATCAAAATATAGAAACCATCGAAAAAAACATTCAAAAAGCAATAAATAAAGCAACACCAAAAATTAAACCCAAAAACTCTTTCGATAAATATCTGAACCCCAAAATAACAAAACTTCAAAAAGCAAAAAGCTTTCTGATAACCCAAATAAACAAATTTTACAAAAACAACCTAAACAGACAATCAGACGAGTTCTATAATTTGAAACAACTCCTCTCTGAAACAAAAAAACAGCTACAAATAGAATTTCAAAATTCCACAAATAGCTACTGGGAAAATAAAATCAAAAACATTCCTCTCCATGAATCATCTGAAACCTTTCCTAAAATTAACAGCATATTTAGAAAAAAAATCATTCAACAATTCCAGAGATTATAAATATTCCCAAAGACAAAAGAGAAATCCTGATAAAAGCTAGCTTAAACCCAGACAATGTTAACAAAGATACAATAGGAAACTTCTTAATTTCAGACAATGAAGAAAAATTAAACATCCTTGGGTCTCATTTCTCTCTCATTCACCTACAAAACGAAAATATGGGCAAAGATCATATGTCTAGACTCATAAATAGCAACATCGAAAACCTTAAAAGAGAAATAGAAACAGACACAGAAACAATGAAAACGGTATACCAATTTTCTAACGAAAATACCTCAATTGACCCAACTACCTGGTCAGAACAATACAGCCTGACAAACAATAGAGAGGTAAAGAAAATATTTAGAAAACTTAACAACAAAAAATCCACAGGCCCTGACAAAATCCCCAATATAGTATTGAAACATTTACCAAAAAAAATAATCAATTACTACACTATTATTTTTAATAACTCATTAAACAACTTATATTTTCCCTACAATTGGAAAAAGCAAAAGTAATCGCCATCCCAAAAAAGGCAAGGACCCTTCCTCCCTCTCAAATCTAAGGCCAATAAGTCTTTTGCCGAATATCGGGAAAGTCTTCGAGATTATAATTAATAAAAGACTGGTTTCATTCTGCCAAGAAAAAATATCATACCAGAAAGCCAATTTGGCTTCAAATACAAACACTCTTGCATTCATGCAATCACAAAATTAGCTTCTGATATCTACTGGTCTTTAAATGTCAACCATTGTGTTGGAGCGTGCTTGATAGATGTAGAAAAAGCTTTTGATACCGTTTGGAGAGAAGCCCTGATTTATAAATTATTAAAAAAAGGCTTCAACAAAAACCTCATTAAAATGATTTGGAATATGATAGAAGAAAGGACATTTGTAATTTCAAACAAAGGAAAAGAATCTTCTATGGTATTCCAGGTCAAAAATGGTCTCCAGCAGGGAACCGTAAACTCTCCTGTCCTATTCAACATATATATCAGCAATATCCTAGAACTCTTTGAATTAAACAAAGCAAAAGACAAAGGCGCTCTGGCCTTTGCGGACGATTTAATTGTTTATATATCAGGTAAAAAACCAAGTGAAATCAATCAAAAACTAGAAATCTTAGTTAACAAAATTCATTCTTACTACGACACATGGAAATTAAAAATCAACATCAATAAATGTGAAACTATATTATTTCGACCCCCAATCAGTAAGGGTAATCGGGACCTACAAAAAAATTGGAAAAAATTCCAAATTAAAGTCAATAATCAAATCATCCCACATAAAAAAATTGTAAAATATTTAGGAGTAGAACTAGATGAGCGGATGCTCTTTAATAAACACCTCGAAAACAAAATAATAAAGGCCAGAGCAGCCTTCATGGGACTAAAAAAATTATTCTACTCGCAGTACCTCGATCCAAAATTAAAAATATTAAGCTACACCACCCTCATTAGACCTATAATCTCATACGGTTGCAGCATCTGGTTCAACCAGAGTGCATCTATGATGGAGACAATAAGAATTTTTGAAAGGAAATGCCTTAGAGCCTGCCTAAATACTTATAGAAGCCCAGAAACAAATTTTCTTAAATACGTTAGCAACAAAAAATTATATAAATTAGCTAATATTAACAGATTCGACTGCTTCATAATCAAACTAATTCGAAATTATTATACCCAAATAGTCAATATCCAAGAGAATAGCCTCATATTTGGATCCGTATATCCAAATGAAAGTTATTTCGAAAAAACTCTAAACTCTGGCTATATCCCCCCAGAAGCTTTCCCATACCTGGATGCCCAAGGGTATATCCAGGACACGAACAAAATCCCAATAATATTTCACATCTATAGAAGAAAAAATGACAAAAGAATTGAATATCATCCCTTTCTAGACAGCAGAGATATATATAGGCACTGGAGATATAGCCAGGAAATATCTGATAAGGACAGGAAGGAGACGATTTGTCCCAAAAAATGCTGGTGGCTTGACCAATAATTAATAATAAATGTAAATTTATTTGTTTATTTGCTTATTTAGCAGCTTATTTGTTTATTTATTTTTATTTAAATGAAGTGAGTGGAGTGAATGAGTGTGATAAAAAAAAGGTCAAACTTGACCGAGCCATTGTATATACTATTGTATAAATTCCTTCTCTTCATCCCTTTTGTAAATAATTTCCCAAAGAAATTATAAAAACAAGGTTTTTTTTTTAAAGCCATTTCCTTGTAAAACAAAAATAAAGTTATATCCCTACCCCTTAATTTAAGAAGGGAAAAACCCGAAAATGTTTGTAAATAAGTAAATAATATATTAATTCATAACTACGAATACATTGTATGTAATGTAGATTAAACTTAAAAAAAAATAATATTCCATATCCCGGAGTGTTAGGGATATTATTGTAAAAAATGTATATAAATCTTTTTGGCTAATAAACACTTTATAAAAAAAAAAGTCCGTGGTGGGGTATCATGCGGGCTATACGCGGATTGATACCGGGTAACACCTAGATGGACCATATCTTTTTTCGCTCTCTTGGTTCAGGATGGAGAATCAGCTGGACCTCAATGGTTCTTATAAAACGGTAGTCTGGCTAAGTATTCTCTAAAATTTCGCTTTATAAAAATATCTTTGAATTTCTTAAAGATTAATTTAATTAATTTGATAATTTCTATATTTGTATAAATATACTAGAAAAACAAATTTACTTATAATTTGTTAAAAATTCCGTTGAGTAGATTTGCTCGCGAATCTACTCCGCGGAATTCTAAATTAATTCTAGAGTACTTCCGCTGATCCTAGAATGCTGAAATTTGGCATGCTGGTAGAGTTTCGGGTACAAATAATGGGAAAAATTCAAAAAACCGAAACTCTCCCTTCTTCAGGGCCTGAAATGAAGGGGTGAAATTTATAGGCTAAATTAACATGCTGAAATTTGGCCTACTCATAGAGTTTCGGGGTACAATTAAAGGGAAAAATCGAAAAAGCGAAACTTTCCCTTCTTCAGGACATAAAATGAAGGAGTGAAAGTTATAGGCTTAATTAAGATTTAGTGAAAACCAATGAACCTAGAATGCTGAAATTTGGCATGCTGGTAAAGCTTGACACATTAATAAAGGAGGAAATTGAAAAACCGAAACTTTCCCTTCTTCGGGGCTCGAAATGAAGGGGTGAAATTCATAGGCTTAATTAACATACAGTCAAAGTTTAATGACACTGGAATGCTAAAACTTGGCATGTTAGTAGAATTTAGTACATTAATAAAGAATGAAATCGCAAAACCAAAACATTTCCTTCTTCAGGACATAAAATGAAGTGGGTGAATTTTAAGCGATAATTTTTCATTATTTTCAGTATGGTAGTAGAGTTTGGGACGTTAATAAAGGTTGAAAATGAAAAACAGAAACTTTTCCTTTTTCAGGACATAAAATGAAGGGGGGGGGGTGTATTTTTTGTGGGATAAATTTTCATTATTTTCGGGATGGTTATAGAGTTTGGAGCGTTAATGAACGGTGAAATCGAAAAACCGAAACGTTCCTTCTTCAGGACATAAAATGAAGGGGGTGTATTTTTAATTGCGATAAAATTTCATTATTTTCGGAATGATGGTAGATTTTGGGTCGTTGATAAAAGGTGAAATCTAAGACCGAAACTTTCCATTCTTCAGAACATAAAATGAAGAAGTGAAATTTATTGCCTAAATTAAAATATAGTGAAAATACAATGACTATATAATGATAAAATTTTACATACTGGTAGAGCTTGGCTTGATAAAGAAGAGAATCGAAAAACGAAACGTTTCCTTCCTCAGGATCTTAAAAGAAGGTGTGAAGTTTATAATATAAATTCTCATTAAGTAAAAATCCAAAGGATATAAAATGCTAAAATTTGTCATGCTAGTAGATTTTGAGCATTATTAATGGGGAAATCGAAAAAATGTAAATTTCCCTTAGAAGCATCTAAAAGGAAGGAGTGAAACTTATGAGCTAATTTAACTAATAGGGAATATTCAACGATACTAGAATGCTAAAATTTGACATATTGTAAAAACTTGAATTACTAATAAAAATGAGAAAGCGAAAAAGATCTTCATCAGGCTTTAAAATAAATGCGTAAATCTTGAAGGCTAAATTCCCATCCAACTTACAAAAAGAAGTGAAATCTCAACAAAAACACTTGTATAAAAAAAGGCCAAGTTCGATTAATTAAAACCGTTTGCCAAAAAAAGTAGTGAGATGTAATGTGCTGCCAAGTTCAACATCATAAATTTAATAAATGAGTCGAGAATATATTAGTAACTTCAATTAAAACGCATGTTTTTCATTTCACATGTCCATCTATATTTTTTATTGATTTCACATTTTTAGTTGAAATTATTTTCCTAAAATTTGGCTTCTAAGCATTGTTATGTATGTTACGAATTACTAGTTACCATATCATGAGAACTTAATAAGAGAGGATGGAAGGGCTAAAAGGGAGAGGTGGAGACCCTATCAAACAATAATCCTATACTATACTTAATAATAATAATTTAATGCGTAGAAGCCAAGTTTTAGGAAAATAATTTCAACTAAAAATGTGAAATCAATAAAAATATAGATGGACATGTGAAATAAAAAATATGCTTTTAAAGGAGGTTCTTTCGCGACAATCCACACAAAAAGTTTTAGCCTCGTAACCACTATATAAATATATGAAGGAACTAAAATTTTAGGTTATGTTTTTTAACGTGACTGTCCACTCACACTACGAAATCTCTATATGGATACACACATACTAGCGGGATCGTTTCCAAACCATTGTGCTTATATCCCCTTCACTAAAAATAATCGCCCAAATATGTTATTTTTTGTTTTTTATCAAAACTACGTGGTAAATAATTTCAATTTTTTTTTTAAGTTACTCCGAATATATTATTCTAACAAATATTAGTTTTTCATCAAGATGGTGAAAGTCCTTCAATGAAAAAAATTAAATAATGATCATATCCCCACCCTTTCCCAATCTAACAAATGTAAAAAAAACGTCATTTTTAATTGAAATTATTTCATATTTGGTGTGGCAAATCGTCTTCAAATTTTAACAGTGTGTGTATTATGCTTTTAATGACTTATATTCCAAGTTTCAAAGACTTCTTGAATTTTTGCATTTGTGAAAGAATTACCTTAATTGAAGTTACTAATATATTCTCGACTCATTTAATAAATTTATGATGTTGAACTTGGCAGCACATTAGATCTCACTACTTTTTTTGGCAAACGGTTTTAATTAATCGAACTTGGCCTTTTTTTACACAAGTGTTTTTGTTGAGATATTACTTTACCATACAGAGTATGGTCAACTATTATAATCGGGCATGAAAAAATTGTTTATTTCGATTCGTTTTTTCGAAATATCTCAAAAACGACTGAAATTATTTTGATAAAAAAAAAATTGATCGAAATCATGTCGTTTGCTCAACAAAAATGCCCTATGTGTGAACAGCAAAAAATTATATTTTTCGAGATGTTTTGTCAAAATGTCTGTTAGTTCGTAGGTACGTTATCAAATTTTGTCTACACTCTAGCTCAAAAACTAGTTTGAATAACAAAACAAAATGTTATATGTAGATTATTTATATTGAGATTAAGAACTGATTAGATTTTGATTGAAATCGAACTAAAAATTAAGGGAGGATTAAAAAATTAAAATTATAAAATTTTAAAATTAAAAAAGCCAAGAAAAATGAAATTTTACTATAAAGAGATCCAAAATTAAAAAGAGAGGGGTGGGTGGGGGGTCAAAAATAATTTCAAATAATAAAATTTCTAAACAAAAATCGAAGAAAGCTAATATTTACTTTATATAGCTGATATTCTCCTTTATAAGAAGATATGATAAATTGCTAATCAGTCCGAAATTCAGAGGGACGAGATGGTAATTTCGCAAATTGTTATAAATTATTTATTATTATTATTATTATTATTTGAGGGGTTTAAAAGGCACATCGACTGCTAAGGTCATTAGCGCCTAGGATTTCTATTATATTCTCTATTTTTTTTTTTTTTTTGGACTTCCATATATCTAACGATACATAAATGTATAAAAATCCAACGAGAGATAGACTATATAAGAAATAACAATACAATAATGAAGCTGTAAAGGGGCTTCTGATAGATATGTGAAATAAACTATATCGAAAAACAGAAAACTAAAATAAATGTATAAAAAATTCAACAAGAGATAAACTATATAAGAAATAACAATACGACAGTGAAGCTGTAAAGAGGCTTCTATAACAAATATATAATAAATAGAATAGTCAACAAAATAGATAATATCACAGATAGTAAGACTGCCCATAGTTAGGCCATGACTAGAAAGAATAAAATACAAGCTAAATCAAATTAAGGAGTTGGATTCGATTTAAAAAGCCGAACAAATTCTCAAAATTTTCTTGACTTCCTAGTAGATTTAGGATAGTCTTGTTTTTTATTTTAAATTCTGTCCTAGCTAGACTATATACGGGACAATCAATTAGGATGTGGTCCACTGTGACTCTAGAACTGCAAGTAGCACACCATGGGGGATCCTCTCTCCGAATCAAATATCCATGAGAGAAGAAGCAATGCCCTATTCGGAGGCGTGTTATGATAGTCTGCATCCTTCTAGGCATATTAGCATATAGTGGAAGGGGACTAATTTTAGGTTTGACTCTTTTGAGATGAGTATTTTCCCTCTCCCATTCTTTGGTCCAGGTGTTCTTGATTAGGTTTTTGAAAAACCTTGAGGAGTCCTCCAGAAAGGTTTGGGAAAAGTCAACAGACGACTTGTTGGCTCCCATTCTAGCTAAAAAAGGTCTGAAGCCTCATTTCCTACGATACCCTTATGTCCTGGGCACCCACATTAAAAAAAGAATTTCCACATTCGTCCCCCGGCGGTTCCCCATACAGGGATTGAATTCTCTGGACCCAAAGGAGATGGGAGAGATTCAAGCCCCTGCAAGGCAAGGAGGAGGGCTGGCAGAGAGTCGCTAATGATTATACTTTTGTTTAACCCATGGCGTTTAATGAAGGAGAGCGCTAACTCGATAGCTTTTAATTCCCCAGTGAAAATGCTGGAGATGGCGGGCAGCTTGAATTTCCTTTCTATGCGATCGAGTTTAAAAGCGCAACCTACTTTATTGTCTGATTTCGACCCATCAGTGAAAATAAGCGAAAAATTAGGGGTATTTCTTGATGACATCTTGAAAAACCGTTTGGAAGATGTCGCTGCTTGTATTTTGTTTGTTAAATTTATGCAGGTCCCATATGACTGCAGGCTTTTTTATAAGCCAAGGGGGTTTGGGGGCATTAATAAAAGCGACCTGGTGTTTACAAGTGTCATCAAATGTAATAGTATAATGTTTCATTCTACAGCTAGTGGTTTGGTAGATCTAGGTTTTGAGAATTTGTTCGGGTTTGTGACTGCAAATAAAATTTTGTAAGACGGGTGATTTGGCAAGAGAATAGATTTTAATAAGTAATTTAAAGATAAAGTGTCCCTTCGTATTCTTAATGGGGGTTCACCTCGCTTCGGCTAGCAAACTAACTATAGGGCTAGTCCTAAAGGCTCCTAATGCGATCCGAATACCCATGTTATGAATCGAGTCAAGCTTTTTTAAGACATTGTCACGAGCCGATGCGTAAACTGGAGAAGCATAGTCAATTTTGCTCCTTATTATAGCCCTGTGAACTCTCAGGAGTGCGGTGGAATCCGCCCCCAATGAGAACCAGCAAGGACTTTCAAGAGACTCATAGATTTAAGGCACTTTATTATAAGATAATCAACATGCGTTCTCCAGTTCATCTTTTTGTCAAATATTAGGCCTAAAAATTTTACTTGATCATAGTAGGTAAGCGAATTCCCGTCGAGTGTCAAAACAGGATCATCATGAAGGGAACGAAGTCTACAGAAATGCAGACAGGAAGACTTTATTTTTGAAATTTTGAAGCCGTGTTCAAATGCCCAATTGTCAATATCATTTATTGCCGTTTGCAGTTTAATTTTTACGTTATTTATATTATTAGATTTATAATAAATACATAAATCATCAACAAAAAGAGACTTTTGGATTGGGTATTTGATTTTGGCCAAAATGTCATCAATAGCTATAGCGAATAAAGTGGTGCTTAAGACACTTCCCTGAGGCAAACCATTTTCTTGGGTATTTACTCGAGATAGGGTACTTCCTACCCGAACCTGAAAAAGACGGTCTGAGAGGAAATTACGAATAAATAGTGCAAGATGGCCCTTAATTTTCCAATTATTAAGTTTTTGGAGAATCTGGTGACGCCACGTTGTGCCACAAGCATGTTCAAGGTCGAAAAAAACGGCAACTGTGTGCTGTTTGTTTGCAAAACCCTTTAATACATAATCCTCAAGACGTACCAGGTGGTCGAGGCAGGAGACGATTTTGGCGAAAGCCACACTGATACTTAGAAATAAGGCGTTTATTCTCTAGCAGCCACCATAAACGCTTATTCACCGATTCGATTCGATTAATTTACATAAGACGCTCGTCATGCAAATGGGTCGATAATTCGTAACGTCTTTATAATCTTTATTCGCCTTGAGGATAGGGATCAGGATTGATTTTCTCCATTGACTAGGGAACCAAATCATTTTTCCAAATTTCATTTAAGATATTTAAAAAGAATCAATTTTGAATTCGGATGCAAAATGTTTCAACATTAAATTATGAACACCCATCCGAAGCCCTGGAGAGGTATTTTTTGGAGGAGTTTAATGCTGATTCGAATTCCCATAAGCCAAAAGGCTTATTATAAATATCGGAATTGTCCGAGGTGAAATTAAAAGTAATTTGTTCCGATGCATTTTTAATGTTAAGAAAACGAGGATTAAAATTTTGTGAGGATGAAATGTTGGAAAAATGTCGAGCAAATAAATTCGGTAATTCATATGGGTTAGACACTGGGGTTGTTATTAAAATGAAGAGGTCTAACCGAGAAATTCTGGGACCCTTTTATTTTGTTTATCTTACCCCAAACCTCCTTACTGGGAGTAGAATACGAAATGGTCGAAATATATTCTTCCCATGAACGCTTTTTTGCTTGTTTTATCAAATATTTTGCCCGATCCCTATGTTTTTAAAATTTATCAAGTTTTGTGTGACAGGAGAAGCATTGAAAAGCCTAAGAGACTTTTCCTGTGCCTAATTGCATTTTGAATTTCTTTTGACCACCAAGGGACTGAACGGCGTTTAGGGTTAGTTTTCGGAACCTGAATAGATATTTCGGCTGCTTTAATTATTTTTTTATTAAAATTTTCTAGCTTTAAAATAATGTCGCTTTCATTATCATCGCTTTGGTTAAAAGGATAGTCTTTCGAAAAGAGGCCAATTGCGTTTCGGACCAGCCACCTCGCATGTGTTCGGGTAACAGGAATTTTTCTGTTGTCTGATAAAACAATAGGAAAGTGGTCCGAACTGTAAGATCAGGATGTACTCTTGAAGGAAAATCTATCTTGGATAGACGGCGATGCAAAAACAAGATCTATGATTGAATAGGTACCATTACCGTGCTACAATGGGTTGGAGAATCGTTATTCAAAACCGACACGTTGTTGGAATTAAGAAAAGACTCGATTATTTTTCCCCTGGGGGATGATGGAATGTTTTCGAAAAGGCAACTTCTGGCGTTAAAATCGCCCAGAAGAAGAAATGGAGGGGCAGTTGAATAACCAAATCTTCCAAATCAGATCTAGAAAAACGGTGATCTTGAGGGATATATACACTGCATAGGCTTAAAGATAAAGGGGATGAAATACGGACTGCGATGGCTTGAAGGTTTGTATCAATGGACAAGGATTGCGAAAATATAGCAGATTTAACCAGGATTGCTACCCTGCCCTTCGCTCTTTGTCCTATATCGTTATTTTTAAAAATATTCGTTAAAACCTCTAATAGAAAATTTATTATTATTCAAATGGGTTTCTTGCAAGCAGATTACCGATGGGTTGTATTCTTTAATTAATAATCTAAGTTCTTCCAAATTATTAAAAATACCATTCAAATTCCATTGAATAATAAAATTACTATCCATATTTAGATAAAAAAGCAAATAGATAAATTATTAGAAGATTCCAAGAAGAAAGGAAAAATAATATAATAAATAAGATTAGCGATGATAATAAAAATGCGCATTTTGCTAGAGATAAAAATAAACATATACTAAGAGACAGCGTTTCTGATTCTGCCCCTTTGGTTTCTTATTTTTTTCCTTGCGGAAGTTCGTTGAGATAAAGGGGTTTCATCTTCACTTGAGGTTGGCAGGCTAAGAAGGACTTGGCACATTGGTAGTTGGTGTTAAAGGAGATGCACTAACGATAGGGGCCGCGATAGGTCCTGACGAAGGAGTTGGTTTTATTGGAATAATTACTGTTTGTTTTTTTTCATTTAATTTGTCGGCTGCAGTGAGGGATTCAATTTTACTTGTGAGGGCTAATATTGGTTCAGTAAGGACTTTAACTGTTTGTTTGAGGCTCCTCGCAAGAAGTGCAACTTGAATTAAGTCTGTACTACAGACGCACAAGGAAGTTTTCTTCGATAGTTTTTGTTTTTCGAATTGGGCTTTGGCAGCAAAGTATGAAATATTTTATCAACTGACAAATTAATAATTTCTTCTTCAACAAACTTGGGGCATATGCGAGAGAAGCTAGGATGAGAATCATTGTTGTAAGGGTGCAAAAGTCCTTGAGCACGGGGTAGCCAGGGTGGAGTTCAAGCCCCGCAGAAACCACAAATAGGGGTTGTTTTGGAACATCTACCCTTGGTATGCCCGTATAACTGGCACAGAAAACAACGCATAGGGGTAGTGCATATTTCTTACGAAAGCCTATAAAATCCAACATTAATTGTTGAAGGAATGGTAGGGGTGCCGAATGTGAGGACAATCAAGGGGGTTGTAGTAATTTGGTCCTGAGCTTTTCGAGTAATTTTATGGAGATCTGTTACGTTTTGATTTTGAAGTTCAGAAAGAATCTCCTCTTTCGAGATGTCAACAAGATCGGGACAAAATATCACACCACTTTGATGAGTTAAGTTTTAAGTGAGGCTGAACTGTTACCGGGATTTCCGGTAAAAATTGTTTAATTTTAAAAAGAGATTCAGTTTGTTTATCATTTGCTGTTTCAACCAAAACTGTTCCATTTCTAAGTTTCTTAATGTTATTTACCTTTCCAGCGGAATTTGTAATAACTTTATTAATTAAAAAAGGGGAAATTTTAGATAATTTTTTTCCGTTTTCACCGTGAGTGAAAACAAGGAAAACGTGGCAGAGATTTTTTAATTAAATTGTTTTCATTATTTAGTGAATCATCAGATAAATCACTAAATGGTTTAAAACGTTTAGCTGGGATCCGACCTTGGGCCAGCGGATTGGAAGGGGAAACTTCGTTCCCGTCCATTGGGAGAGGTTACGCGGACTGCTATAACCTCATAAACAAATAAAAACTATTATTTAGAAATATTTACAAACTAAAGCTAACTAAATAATAAAAACTAAAAAAACTATTTATGTAAAAAAGCAAAACAAAACTAAAGAAATCGAAAAATATTAAAAGATAAAGAAAATATAAACAAAAGTGTTATCTTAAAAAGCGCTGCGCAGAGTCGACCGTCCTCTAGAAGCACTCACTCACGAATGAATTATTTATTAAATATTAAATATAAGAGAGTGGGCAGGTGTCTGGTAAAGTCATGTGGATGTTTTTTTTTTGCTTTGTTTTTTTAGAAATATTTCAAAAACGGCTTAAACTATTTTGATTAATAAAAATTGGGCGAAACCATGGCATGTTGCTCTATAAAAAAAGCCCTAATAAGTGAACATCGAAAAAATTATATTTTTCGAGATAATAATCTATTTTGTCAAAAATGTCTGTTAGTTAATACGCTAGTATCAGTCTGTGAGTTACCAAATTTTTGTGGACGAGCTAGCTCAAAAACTAGTGTGAATACCAAAACGAAATTTCACATGTAGTTTTGGTGCATTGATTTTTCGTTTATTGGGCCACGCAGGTGGGGGCCTCCACTAACAAGAAATATTTACATTATCGGGTGAATTTAATTACAGGATTATTTACATGATTATAGGAATATTAACATAATATATTTACAAAAAAAATTCTTTTTTCTTTTTTTCTTTTTTATATACAATTTCTAGCGCATGGCGATTTCCCTATAAGTTCTCCTGTTGAAGCTGTAAAAATTCATTAATGAACCCCTCATCGCCCTGAAGGTCATATCGTATAAAGTTCTCTGAGAAATTCCCAGGGCGACAAGGGGAGGCACCGCTTTATGCCACCACACTCCCTTCCACGAGAGTGTGATGGCTTCAACTCTCACAGAACCCGAGCCCACCCCAAACCTTGCCGCAATGTTGCTCACCAGACTGGAGTTGCCCTTATAATAATTGATTTTGTTTCTGTGGGCAACCCCCAGTCCGAGGAGCGCTGACACTATCTGAACATCCAGAACCCACACCGTCCCCGACCCGTCCTTCGCCACGATGTCTGGCTTCCTGTTCCCGGCCGAGCTCTGATATAAATATTCGAGCTCGACCCGCATTCCCTTTTTAATTAGTTCATCAGCCAGACGTCTCACCACCGCATCATGCCTCCTGAGCCTTCCATCGTGCGTCCTCCCACACGACTGGAGAATATGCCCTGTCGTCTCAGTTTTTCTACACCCGGCCCTACACATGGGTGGACCCTCCGGCCGCCTTCCCCTACTTGTTCTAACGGCCGAAGGAAGAGACCCCGACCTAAGTCTACATAGTTCAATAAAGATATTGTTCTTAATCGGGTCCGGGTGCATCATAAAATTATATGAGGGCTTTGCCCCCGCGCACATCTCCAGATCCCTCCCGTCGACGCTGCTATGTAAGTTCTCGCGCCAGTACTCACCAACCCCCTCCACCCCGCCGAACTTACGGAGGACCCGTTCTGCCCATGCCAATCTCCTGGTGCACGTGTGAGACTCAGCTGCCACCCTGGCAGCTGGGTAATCTGATGTTCGCATTTTGTTAAGCCTATTGTGCACCAGGAGAGGTATAAAAGAACCCAGGGATTGCAGCCCGAGCCCGCCATCCCTAATTTTGGAGTGAAAATAACCCAAAGGGGTGTCACGGGGGAGTTTTAAGATCGATCTTACAAAAGATCGAATCTTTCTGTCGGCCGCTGACAATTGACCGACTGAACTCCCTCCGAGAACGAGAGGGTGAATAGATGAGGGTATTATATGGTTTCGCACTATCTCCAGCTTCTGTGAGGCCTTTAGTGGAGCAGCCCTCACCCTCTCCAGCAGTGGTCCCACCGACCACCCCGAGGTGACAATGCCCGAGCTGTCGAGGCGGACTCCAAGATAGGGAAAGGAGTCGCCCACCCCCAAGGGAGTCAGGCGTCCACCATCCACCCTGAAGTCGAAGTCTGTACAGACACGGATTTTCCTGTCCTTCCCCGCGGGCACCAGCGAGAGCACAACAGACTTGGCGGCATTTATACGCATCCCCAGCGCAGCGGCAGCGGATTCAAAGGAGCGAAGCTGAGACCTCATTCCACGCCCCGACGCCGTTACAAGAACGACGTCGTCCGCAAAGGAAAGAGACCCAATGCGTACCCCTCCGAGATCATAACCAATGTCCGGGGATAACTGGTCTAATACATGTTTTGCCGCCAAGTTAAAAAAGAAAGGGAGAGAGAGGATCCCCCTGCCTCACGCCCCTTCCGGTCTTGATGGGGTCTGATTGCGAGCCTTCGTGGGAAATTGATGTACTTAAGAGCTGATTAGATTTTGGTGCATTCGACCCAAAATTATGGGCGGGGGTGGTTAAAAATTAAAATTATAATATTTCCAAACTAAAAAAAAAAAACAATAAAAATGAAATTACTAAAAAATAAAACTATAATAACCAAAAGATTTTTTTCTGGGACCAAAATTGGGGCGTGAGGGGGTCAAAAAATAAAAATCTATGCTATTTGAGAAACTCAACCAAATTTTGAATACATAATCAGTGGGCGCCCAGAACACTAAAATTGCAAAACAAACTGCCCGAAATGGGTGGGGGGGGAGAGTAAAAAAATAGAAATCTAGGCACTTGTACAAAACTCAATCAAATTGTGTATACATAATTAGTGGTACCTCAGAAGAGCAAAAACTAACCGCCCAAAATGAGGGATGGGAGTAGGATCAAAAAATGAAAATCTAGGCCCTTGTACCAAACTCAACATGACTTTGAATGCATAATCAGTGGGCCCCAGAAAACTAAAAATGGAAAAACTGACCGCCCAAAATGGAGGGGGGGTGAAATTCTAGGCTCTTGTACCAAACTCAACCAAATTTTGTGTACATAATCTGTGGGCCCCAGTATTCTGAAAAATGCAAAAACTTACCACCCTACATGATGATAAATAATTTTATTAAATATTAATATAAGAGAGGGGCCAGTGTGTATGGTAAAGTCATGTGGATGGCCATATCAGAACGTGCCAATTTATTTTTTCTTATTTTTCCAATGGGTTTTGCAGATAATCAATAGTTTACTGTAATAAAAAAATCAACCTTTCGCCCTTGGACCACCAAAGAGCCCAGGCCACTGGCCATTTGTCATTGCCCCCCACCCCTCCCCTCTCCTCTAGGCGGTCATGTATACCATATTATTTAAAGAGATAATTTTAAATAAATGGATACCACAAAAGCTTATTTTTTTCCTGAGGCGCACCCGGCATTATTTTCTGCTTACCGGTACTGGGCCGCGGACCACAATTTGGTAAACGCTGAACTAAAGGATCCCTATAAGGTATTTATCTCTCTTGGCATCTGTTGGGAGAAAGTTATCAAAGAAACAATTTTCATTCTTCCATAAGAGCAATGCATTTACTTCTCCGTTAACTAGAGCACCTGATTTTCGCTAATAGCCCTCAAGTGCGCTAACCGAGGGGTGATCCGCGATTGGAAGTAGGTGTACACCTCTTTGGAAGTACTTGGAAATATTTGAAAATATTTGGAAGTACCTACTTGAAAATATTTGGAAGTACCTACTTGGGAATATTTGGAAGAACTTGGAAATATTTGGAAGCTTGGAAGCACTTGGAAATATTTGGAAGTACTTGGAAATATTTTGAATTACTTGAAAATATTTGGAAGTACTTGGAAATTTTTGGAAGTACTTTGAAATATTTGGAAGTACAAGTGGAAGTAGGTGTACAACATATTAGGTCGCGGTTCACCACTGACGCTAACCAATGCATAATTGGATTCTCTGATCTGATAACCGCGTCGATTGAATTTATACACGTTAAAGAACTTAAGATATTTGATAAGCGTATCGATGGAGAAAATTTCAAAATACCAAAAATCTTCAAATAAACATCTATTTCCGGTTCTTCGATTTTAGCCAAAATCTTGAGGTACTATTCTACCCTCTAAATAGCTTAAGTTTCAAATTCCAAAGCTCTCCGACTTATCTTATACGAGATTTGAACGATTAAAATATAAATTTGCGACACGCCTAACTTACACCACCTTCCTTAACTTCAATCGGATTAAAATGTATACTCGATTAATAGTTTATGATACTTGATAAGATGATAAGACACCAACATACATATTAATTCCATTGTTATATAACATATAGCCAAAGGTGTTCAGATTACAGGCCTTCAGTAATCGATTAATGATTACAGAATACATGGGTTTTGCTCAATTAGATTACAAATTAACGATTACTTTCAAGCTGCTATTACATGTTATCAGATTGAAGTCTCCTGATGATTACTTTAAGATGAGGTAAGGTCTTTAATAAATTAACTAAAAATATACAATAAATTAAATATAATTATTATATTAATATATATATAATATAATTAAAAAATAATACAAGATATAATGAAATAAAATTATTCATAATTTATAGTTGTGTTGCCTTTTAAGAACACAAGTTTTTTGCATAGTTTCGTCACTCATGGGTGCATGAATGAATTCTGCGAATGAAAATAAGCGTTCTACAGAAGCAGATGAACAAATCGTATTGTATTGTAAAAATAATCTACCAGAGAAAAAGATATCTAAATCTTTGCTCTAATCTTTGTCAAAATTCCAAAACGAATAATAGTCCAGAAATCCTATCTTAAAAAAAAAAAAAAAAATATTTGAGTAAGGATTTTTCGCACGACTCTTATTGAGTAAAAATTCTTAAATTCTAATAATATATTTTCAAAATTGAATTATTTTATTTATTTCTCTATTTACACTAAAATATTAACACGTAGGTATGCAGAAACAAAAATATTGGATTGTAATCTGTAATCATCAGTAATCTAATCACGAAATCGATTACAGTAACATAGCAATCAGATTTCATTTGAGAATTACTTTTAATTTGGGTAATCGGTTACAGATTATGATTAGTAAACTGTAATCTGATTACTTTCAATCTATTACTTGCATATAGTATATACCAGTGTTTGTCAACCTTTTGTAGAGCGAGGAACCCTAGAGCACTTATATTTATTTCTGAGGAACCCCCTAGCACTAAAATATGGGATATTGAATTTTTCGTCAAAATATCATCATCATGCTAGTAGATACTTTTATAGCTTCCAAATATAATACATACTGCCGCCGATGACGGTGTTGCCAGATTTTAAAAATTTGTTAGATTTTGGGGAAATTTGGAACAAAAAACTTGCATTTTAAATTACAATACCTAACATTTTTATTTTCATTAATAATATTATTATTAAATTTTTTTGCTAATGTCATTGTCATTTCGGACCGGACAGGTTTTTTTTACATATTCAATGTATACTCGAAATAGTATTCTCATCTATTTGAAAAGCAATATTATTTCAAACGATATTAATAACGAAAATAATAATAAAACAACAATTTTGTTACTAATTTAACGTAATCGTTGTATTATAAGAAAGTTAAGGAACTTTAGAGCAACAAAAATGGTATCACTGACACAATAATAGTAATGTTCATCGCATTCTTAGGTATCAATGGTTTTATTTGACTATAAGGTAATACTTAGACTCTAAATTTAGGATTTTTTTCTTTACATGACAAATTTTTTGGGGGGTGATACTATTATCTACTATTTTTGTTTTTCTATTTATTCTTTTATTGAGCTCTAGGCGCGGAACCCCAAACCTCCCTTTGTGGATCCCTGGAATTGAGTAACACTGGCATATACTAAATAAAAGAAACGGAGTTTTTGTTTAGCAATGCAACATTTGTTAATATCCATCATCACTTGTTTGGTTTAAGAGATGCTTCGTAATATTGGTTCAAGTCTCGATAACAGCATTATTCAAATCTTAAAAATCTGATTCTCAACTACATTTATTGTGATTTTGACTTAAGAATTATCCTTAAACTCTACACTATTAATCGATTAAGCCTAGCAAAAAACATAACAAAATAGTTTTTTTGTTTATTCAACAACATTCGCCTTTTTCGCACTCCTTTGTGCTGGGATTGAAATATTGTCCAGGTAAACATGTGTTGTGAATCGGTGGTTTTCCTTTTTGATTGCATTTATAATAACGATGGCAATCTAAATAATCTTGATAACGTCCATAGTCTTCACATGCAGTTGGAGGATCCACTGGAATATCACACATCCCCTGAAAACAGATTGTTAATGTGTTAATATAACAAATCATACTTATCATTTAATTCCCTAATAAGTGTAGTGAAATGTCGTTTACTTTACTAATAAATTTTGAATGATAAAAATAACTATTTATTATCATTTCCGTCCATAATGTGTATTAATTTGAAAGTTTATAATAGGAAATAAGGAGGAGTTTTTATGTGTGAATTTTTGATTTATCAGCCAAGGTTTCGTCGACTTTGCGGAAATCTTCAGGGCTTCAAATAGTCACATCACACATTCGTCTAAATTTACTTTTTATCTCCGTTACCATTGAAGACCATCAGAAACAAAAATTTCAAACACATTGGCACATTCACATAAATATTTTTTTTATTATTATTATTTATACTAACAATTATATTAGATAAAACAATCTTAGATATAACATAAATAGAATGAGGCAACACAGTTTTAAAACAATAGAACTGAATCCTTTTGCTTATTCATCTTTTCACATAGAAATTTCAAATTTAAATTTTGTCCTTATTTCCTATTATAAACTTTCAAAATAAAAAAATAACATTATTTCCATAAGTGGGACAAGTGATGGGAATACGAGAAGGTGAGTTACTAAAGATTATTATGAAAAAAGAGTGTAAAATACATTTTTACAACCGCCCTAGGCACACCCGTAGCAGCTAGTATATATATATAGTAAATATATACAATTTTTACTCGTTTAATAAGTTAGATACATATAGATACTTATCTACAATATGTAGAATAATATGTAGGTGAAGAAAAGTTTTCAGAAGATTCAATAAATCTATTATGAGAAAGTATAGAACTCTATAAGATTTCAACTTTGCATATTTTCATGGTCGCTATCCTTTATATAAGTGAGTTTTTCCTTATAATATGTATATATTATTATTATTATATTAGAAGTATTTTTTATTGAGAATAGTCTGATAGAATTCGATTGTGAATTGATAGGAAGGCAGGCCAAGGATAATGAAAACTACAAATTCCAAATAAAACAATTTATTAGAAATTAAATTTCACCCTCTTTAAAAAACCGACTTTTTGACCTTCTCTAATTCTTTAACAGTGCTGAAGAATTTTTCGACAAATACTATAAATGTATATTTTTCTCCCGAAAGGTTTGAATTATTAATAAACGTTTTATGAATGTTTTTATAAAATAGTATATTCATTTATTAGAATAAAAAATTATCAAGAATTTATTTCAAAATACATATTATATTAGCAAGTTTAAATTTTTGGAAAAAAATATTTTGATAGATTTTATATTTAAGGTAATTATTAAAAGGTGGTTGAAAAAATAATGTCGTTGAGTCAAAACGAAATGGGATGGATTAAATAACAAATAATTAAAATAAAAATTACAGAGCGAAGCTCGGTCCGTCAGGTACTAATTATTTTTGATTGTAGAAATAGCACATTTAAATATACACATACCTGGACACATTGATCAACAAGTGGGTCATATCTTGAATCTTCTGGACAATCAAAACATGTCGGTTTATCGCCAATATTGTCACATTTATAATATTTATAACAAAAATCTTTATTGTAATATCTATCGCCAGCCGATTTACAAATTGATGGAGGTGGTGCAGGTGTTGGAGGTACAGGTGTTGTTGTAACAGTTGGTGGTATTTCAGGTGTATCAGGTGATGGTGTATCAGTAGGTGGTGTATCAGGTGTGAATGTAACATTTGGTGGCGTTTCAGGTGTGAGTGTAACAGTTGGTGGCGTTTCAGGTGTATCAGATGATGGTGTTTCAGGTGTGAGTGTAACATTCGGTGGTGTTTCAGGTGTGAGTGTAACAGTTGGTGGTGTTTCAGGTGTATCAGTAGGTGGCGTTTCAGGGGTGAGTGTAACATTTGGTGGTGTTTCAGGTGTGAGTGTAACTGTTGGTGGTGTTTCAGGTGTAACAGTTGGTGGTGTTTCAGGTGTATCAGGTGATGGTGTTTCAGGTGTTTCAGATGATGGTGTTTCAGGTGTAGTGCCGTGATCAGTAGGTGGCGTTTCGGGTTTGGTTGTATTAGTTGGTGGTAGTGTGGGAGGAGTACACCATTCTATACACTTTCTTGAAATTGGACTGAATACCGTAAATTGTGGACATATCCATTCTCTTGGATTAGGATCATCTTTCTCAATACATAAATAATATTTTCTACAATCCAAAGGATTGGGTAATTTTTGATTTTGTTGTTTACAAACTTCTTCTGTGATATTATCAAAGCCAGGTACAAGACTACAATCAAGTATATTCTGATTACATTCTGATGAATTAGCTAATAGAAAAATATTACAATTGAATAATATAATAATAAAATGCAATGATAAAACAGAACATTTTAGAAACATGTTTGTTTCTTTAACAAGCGAATGAAATTAAACCGTTTAAAAGGACGTTAATCGTATTTATATTAAACGAAAATATCATCTCTTATCTTGTTTAATTAAATTATATTAGAAAATTAATATGAATTGATAAAATATACAAAATTAATTAAGAATTAACAAAATATAGAGGAATAAAAAATTACTTTACTCTACGGTTGACAATCTATTAAATATATTTTTAGTATTAATTAATTATTTTATTTTTATTTTCATGTTGAAAATAAATTGAAAGTTTTCAATCTACCAGTCAAAAAAGTGGTTATCATGTTATTAAAAACGGTCAAATGCTATTATGCTACCCGTATGGAAATAAATCGAATTTTCGAAATATTTTTTTTATATATTTTTTGAAAATATATTAAAAATATAAAATTTTTGTGTTAAATTTATATAAAATTTATACTAGAGCGACATAAAAATAATTTTAATTTAAGAATATATAGAAAACAAACTTTATATAAATTTAATACAAAATTTTTATATTTTTAAAATATTTTCAAAAATATATAAAAAACATATTTCGAAAATCTATTTATTTCTTTACGAGTAGGGTTTATTGTTCACCTTCAATTAACAAAATCTGACTAGAATTAATTAAAATGTTGTAAAAAATCCCTTTGCCAAGAGTAAAAGAATTGTTGATTTTAAAAGAGTGAATAAGTAGGTATACAAATAAATATTATATACAACTAACTGTGACGCCCTTCTTTGGCGGGTCTCTTGTTGATCGGGGGCTTCGTCCGCTGGAACCTGTCCCCCTACCTTTGATCCCCTCCATTCCACCAACCCTATAACAGACAGACAGGAAATTTGTTGAAAGTGTTTTCTTTCATAACTTTGCTTAAAACATGTACATCCAAAATTTGGGGCGATTTGGAGCAATGTACAGACAAAACCTTAATTTTATGTATATGGAAGAGAATACAAATTCGTTGCAAGTTTGTGGTTCTTTATTAATTTTTACTTTCACATTTATATTCATAGAATATAATGGGAAGTAATGCGATGGCCTCTCTGGGTCCTGATTCTTTCAGAGCTTGTATCTCAGAGATGAAAAAAGTTAATTTCATTTTGTAACTTCTAGGTGGAAGGAATCGATGCCCTTAATAGTTTGAAATCGGGTTTATGACATAAAACCGGAAATTGTGGTCTCCAGAGGCCAAAAAGGGGCCAAAAATCCATTGGTCAGTGCGTACGTATGTACGTATTTATATACGTATGTACACCCTGCGTTTCGCAACCATAAGTCTCAAAGATACTAAATTCGAAACTTAAGCTCGATATAGGCTAGAAGGAGTAAAGCCAACTGGACATTTACATGAAAGATTTCGTTCGTTTTTTTTTGATATAACGTTTATATGAGCATGTTTAAATATTTTGCTTAATTTTTGTACTTATTCATATATATAAAGAAATAAAAGAGTTTCCCACTTTTAAATGAATTTTTTTTGTCTGTGCCCACTAGGGTGGACCTTATTTTTCGACCATGAAATTTTTCCCGGAACGCTCCTCTCAAATTGTGACGTTGGGTAAGAAAATAAAAATAATATGTACAAAATTTGAGATTGATCGGACAACCCTTTGAGGTGATATTTAAATATATAATTAATGATATTATAGCATAGAATCGCTACATTTTCATATTTTCTCGATGTACACCTAGGAGGTAGGCAACGCCCCATAATATTCAATTCACTTAAGTTTTTTTTTCATTTGCTGTATGTGTTTTAATAATGACTGAATAACGAAGGTAGGGGCGGGATTTCACAAAATAATGTTTATTAATTACATTGCCATCGATGTTTTTATTCTTTGTTTCAATTTAACGACGTATAACAAAATATAGTAACAGAATAAAGCGAAATTCCTAAAATTTGGGATTTTCAAATGAGATGCGCCACCTCAAAGGGTTGTCCGATCGATCTCAAATTTTGTACACATTATTTTCTTACCCAACCTCACAATTTGAGGGGGCGTCCCGAAAACTTTTTGAAAAAAAAATTTCACCAGGTTAGGTCCACACTCAGTGCCCACTCAACATTTTTATCCTGGCGGCGCTACTGGCCGCACCGTTCGTCGAGTCACGCGTTTGGCTGGCCGATGGCGACTAAACAATCAAGGGGCTACTGTGCTACTTTGTGGCCTTCGCATAACCGCGATAAATATTATTGTGTAAGATTTAGCCATATTTAGTGGGGAAACATGTTTTACCTAATTTAATCCAATTTTCTCCCAATTTTACACGTGATATTTGCCGAAAGCCCCTCCCCCTCTCCCCCACCATCCATTTGGGTTTTAAAGATTTTTTTTCATTTGAATTTCACGGCTTAGTTTTTTATGGCCCCACATATTATGTATACAAGATTTAGTTCAGTTTGATTCAAAGGCCTAGAAATATTTGTATTTTAATGCTTCATCTTTGTAACCTAAAGCTATTTCTATATCTTTTCGGGTTTAAGAGATTATGAAAAACCCTGAAAACACATTTTGGGGGTTCTTTCCCACTTTAGTATTCGAATTTCAAAAACCCCTTCTTAGTTCACCCATAATCGTAGGAAGAATATGCACTCTAAATTTCATCTTTCTGGATCTAGCGATCTAGGCTGTGCGTCAATGAGTTAATGATTATGTCAGGTTCTCTTTTTATATTGATAGAAATGATTACATATAATATATTTCTAGCCTACGATTTGGTCAGTGCCGTAGTTAGTACCAAATGTGAAAATGTGATGTCAACAAAAAAATAAAACCCTGGATTTTTATATAACTCAGGTCCTAAGCGGCCATGGTAAATTTGGGACCTATTTGAAGAAAATGGGAATCAAAGAAGATGAGAAATGCAGTGTGTGTGATACTCCAGGCTCTCTGAAGCACACAATATTCGAGTGTGCCCAATGGAACGACATTAGAGTCCGTACAGAGGAGCGACTCGACTCGAAGCTCTCGGTTGAGAATTTTGTAACATTAATGACGAGGGACGATGGAGCGATATCGGACCTTTGCCGGGAGATATTAACCGGCAAGGATACCGGGTGATAAGGAGGTCTACCTGCCTACCCTGAAGTAATGCAAATAGCGGTGCTGGGGTAGGGTGAATCGGGGAAAGGAGGGGTTTTAGCCGGTAGGAGTCCGACACTACCCATGAAGAGGTGTCCATGACGGGTTTCTCCTTCAGGAAAAAAAAAAAGTGCCGTAGTTCGTGTGCATTAATATTATGGGTACCTGCACCCAGGATTAATTAACATATGACATTTTCTATAGATTTCAATACTTTCTTAATAAATGTCGCAAAAAAATTATATTCATTTCTAAACATATTAGAGATATCCCTATCTAATTTCTGATAAAATAATGATAAGTTTTTTTTCTTTTTTGGTTCTAAAGATAATTTTCAGATTATATTTGAGATTTATTTAATTTAATCATGGCTTCTAGTAGAATAGTACCTGTTTTGATTACTTTACTGGTAAATAAAATATAATGAATTCAAATTACAATGAAATTACGTTTCTTATTTGGTTTATTTTTGAATAATTTTATATTTTTGAAATATTTTGGTTTTGTTTTTTAGATTTTTATTGTCGAATATGGATTAATGGATCATGCCCTATACGATATCAATGATAACAGTTCACTATGTTATACATCTGATTATGGGAGACTTTTATGCAATGATGATTGTTCAAAGATAATTCTTTGTTTAGGGAACCAGCGAGATATTGTTGTAGAAGAGTGCTTACCAGGTATGTACCTATCTGAGATTTAAAATTATTTTTTATATATCTTTTGGAAAAACATTAAATAATAATCTCTAATCCCTATCAACAAAATGGTATTTTTTCAACAAATCTTCGACAAGAAATATTGACCTTGTTTACTTACTACATAACTCAAAAAGTCCATTCCAAGTTTATTTGCATCACTTTCCGTACACCACGTTGCCAAAGGAGGATGCTAACATTTATTATTACTAAATTCGTGACTCGTTTATCAAGGAAATTCTCATTTTCGATCCACTTTTAGACACGAAATAAAAAGTTATCTTCTACAAGAGAACTTGCTGATTTATTAGTCTAAAGAATCATTTTATGTCTTCAAGCTTTCCTGAAGTGTGCACTGCATTTCTGTTATTTGTAACCACGGCTAGCTAGTGCCGAGCGATCATTTTCAAAATTAAAATTGATAAAAACTTATTTAAGAAATTATATGGGACAAAAAAGGTTACGAAACTTAGCTATTCTATCTATTGAACATTCCATGGCCCGAAATTGGGACTTTGATTTTGTCATAAACACTTTGCTGTACAGAAAGCCAGAAAAAAAAGAATTTTACCAAATAATTAAAATTTTGACTAAAAATAAAATTGTTATTTCAATCCAATACGCTCTTTAAATTAAATGTAACTAGAAAATCAACAAAAAATGCAACATAATAGTGTTTGTACTTACTTTACGTAGTGATAGCTATATTAAAAAGAAACGTGGTTAGCTTCTTTACATTGAGGGAGGACCCATCCGATGAATTCTGCCACGGGCCTCAACGTAAAGGCCCATCCACACTATGCCAAATGGCCTTGCCAAGAAATGATCCGGACGTTTTGTGAGTCTCGTGACAGTTGTCAAACAATGCCAGCCGGCAGGCCAACCCGACGAGTGTCGGTCCGGATCAAAGGAAGCCAAGTGGCAAAGTGTAGTGGGGACGTGCCATTTGGCCTCGCAGTAGCATCAGTTCATTTCCGACCCCCCTAGCAAACACTTTTCTATTTATTTTGTAAAAAAAAAAATGGAGTGGTCAAATAGAAAAAATCATATCATTAATTAACTAGTATCGCGATCGCCCCGTTTTATGGAATTGTAAATTAAATGACATAGAGTCAGATAATATTACATAATATCGATTTAAGATTATTTTCAATTAATTTTAAATAATATTTTTAAGAAATATGATATTATTAATGATAAAAATGTAATTTTATATTATAATTATTGGAAATTAGATATAGTATAATCCCTTTCAAGATTTCTATCAAATCACATAGTGTGGAGTGTGCTTGGAATCGCAGTGTTACACCAAGACGTTCATGAGCTGGAATGATATTTTCTGAATCTAGTGTCCCCCCCTTGCTGATTATCGGCCCGGTCAAATTAAGAATCTCAAAATCACTGCTCGTCATTGGGAAAAAGTTCCGGAAACCTCATCTGTATTTGATATTTAACTCGTCCACATCGTCCAAAATTAAATCCTTCATCAGTTTACTCACTCCATATTGAGCTCTACCTATGCTAAGGCTCGGACGTACCCAAAATCGTCAATTCCGTGGTTTATGACTCTCTTGATCAATTAATATTACTGCAGATCAGGCAAAAAGAAGTTTTTTTTTTTTTTATTTATTTAATGTCACCGGGAACAAAGCCCATTTAGACAGCACATAAGCAAAGTGTTAGTGAGGGTTAGTGGGGGAGCCGAGTTTTCAGCCGGTAGAAATTTTTATTCGTCAGCTAGGATCGAACCCCGGCCTCCCATTCCAACATCGTCATAATCGATCGATGTCGAAACGAGGCCAGTGCGTTAACCAACTGAGCCAACCCGGCTCCCTCAAAAAGAAGTTAACCAATAATAAAACACTATTTCATGAAATTCCCATTCCTTAATAGTTATGTAAATATTTATTTTGAATCATATACTAAAATTATGTGTTTCTTATTTTTAGATGAATATTGTTTTCAACCTGAAATTGATAAAAATCCCAATTCAACATCAGAAACACTTTGCTCCAAAGGATTGAATAGTTGTAGCAAAACAACTATATATCCTATCATTTGCCATGATATAGGACTTCTCCGGATCCAAAAAATTGTCATTGGTATGTATGATATTACTCGGTCGGTGGTTTGAACTACTGAATTTGTTATGGATATCGGGTTTAGAAATTTCTGAAACGAGGAGAAAAATAATTCATTTTCAAACATGATTTTTTTCACGTTTCATTATTTCTAAACACGATAAAGAAAAAAATGTCAATAATATTACAGTGAATTGCATAATTCAGCCTGCCGGCAGACTTATTTACCTCTTCACTAAAAAAAAACTTTTTCTGATTTTGCTTTAAATCATATCCAGGTATCATATCTGTGCGGAACAAGAAAAATACAGTACGCCAATTCAATGTCCAGACAATTTTGGATTCAATGCTACAACTTTTGCATGCTCAGATAGGCTTGTAAATAATCAATGTGTCGGTACTCCATTATTAGATTGTTTCGACATCGGTTTTCCTGGTGTCTCCAAAGATAATCCGAACATATGGTTCGTTTGCAAGCGAGTTCGACGTGGATTGATCCATGATATTCATCGATGTGATCTTAATAATCCTTTCGATCTGGAAGCTAAAGCGTGTCCAGAATGGTCAGATATGTGAAAAACGGAGATATTTATCATTATATATATATATATATATATATATATATATATATATATATATATATATATATAAGGATTAAAAAAGTATTTTTGATTGTTATGATTTAATCTATAAAAAAATAAAAAAATCTTTATAGGAAAATTTAACTGTGTTTTTTGCCCATATTATTAATAAACAACGTATTATTGTGAAATAAAATTTCACCAAAAACATACCTAAATAATGTGAAAAAATAAGCAAAGTAGTTTCTAGTTTTTAACCCTTTGAGATACATCAATTTATATGAGGACCTTTATTAAAATACATTTAATTTCCATCATATGATTGAAATGTCTAAAATTAATAGTTTACGAGTTATGTAAATGTAAATATTTTTCAATATAAAAATTCAGGCCCAATGGATTGGCATGGTAATCTTTTGAATCAAAAAATATTGAATTGGTTGATGACAGGGATTTCAATAAAAAATTTTATCTTCATACTAAGGGGCGCCTTTCATCTAAAATAGCTTTTATTTTTCTAAAATAATATTTACTTTTCACATAAATTTCACCTTTACTGCCTAACCCTTTGAGGTACACTAAATTATATAATGGCACAAGTACAAGAACAACAAGATTTAATTTCCAACAGAAAAGTACATATAAGTGAAATACCTAAAATCAAAAGTTTACGAGTTAAAAGATATTCTCAAATTGTAAAGTGATGAATCAATAAGAAATAATTTGTCTCTGATCAAGACACTTCCTCTCGATATAATTATAAATGAGAAAGAAATCGATCTTATTTTATCGATTTCATCTATCTGAAAGTTCAAAGTATGTCTATTATATAAGAAAATAACACTTTCATTAAGAATTTTGTAGTTTAAAGAAATTGGATGAAAAGATTCAATTTCTTCTCTCGGGGAGCGAATCAACTAGAAATGGACAAACGTTTTATTTTTTTTCTCATTAGATATTTATTCAAATCTTTTGAAATATCATATCTGTGAGTTATTTTCTATTTATCTTTTATATCAAATAATCATTACTGAAATTTGCATTTTAAAGGGTAGTTTATTTGAGTCCAATTTGAAAAAACACTAATCACTCAGTTGAAATTTTTTTAAAAAATATATAATTAATAGATATTATAAAAAATTAATTATTAATAATTTAATTTAATTTTGAACGAAATCGATTGAGTACTTTTTGAGAAAATGGTAAAAAATCCCGAAAACCCTCTATGAAAGGCCGTTTTAGAAACATTTTTAAAATTCACCTCCATGTCACAAGTCAACGTTTCGTTTCATATGACTTTTTAAACTTTTTTCAAAGGCATCTCGTGCTTTCAAAAAACATCGTTTTTTTGACGGTTCAGATGGTTTTTGACAATTTTCTCAAAAAGCACTTAATTAATTTCGTTCAAAATGGAATTAAATTATTAATAATTAATTGTTTTATAATATCTATTAATTTCATATTTTTAAAAAACTTTTCAACGGAGATATTACCGTTTTTTCAAATTGGACTTCAAATAAACTACCCTTTTAAAATGCAAATTTTTAATAATAATTATTTGATATAAAAGATAAATGAAAATAACTACGCAGATATGAAATTTCAATAGATTTGAATAAATATCTAATGAGAAAAAAAATAAAACTTTTGGCCATATCTTCATTTTCTCCCGGAGAGAAGAAATTGAATCTTTTCATACAATATCTTTTAAACTACAAAATTATTTATAAAAATGCTATTTTCTTATATAATAGACATATTGTGAACTTTCAGATAGATGAAATCGATAAAATAAGATCGATTTTTTTTCATTTATAATTATTTTGGTTAGTTTTTCACATTAGTTGGGACGTCTCTTGACATTAGGGTCACATTATTTACTATGGATTCATCAATTAAGTCCATTCACTTTACACTATTGAAATATCTTTTAACATATTGAAATTTAATACATTTAAATATTGGCATATATAATATAAAATAATTTAAATATTACACAATTATAGAGCACTATCAACAGTAATGAACCTGGCGTCCACGAGAAGCGTCAGAGGTCAATGCAAAGCAGTTAAATAGTATTTTATTAAATAATTAAGAGTGTTAAGACAAGTTTATTTAAAATGGATTTAAAAACATTAATTTATATGTTACCATTTTGATTGTTTTATTTGAATATATTCAGGGGAAAATGTTCAAAGGTACAATATCGTATTCTTGCTCAAGCGCCGAAACATCGACAAGTCTCTTTAAAATCTCATTTATTAATATATTTCTTTATTAACAAATAATATGTTGGGTCACTAAATATTTGAAAATTAACCACTTCTTCACTTGGTAAAAATTTTCATTGAATCAGGAGAATCAGTTCACGAGAGACTCACGCAGAGTCAACTTGTAATGTAAGACTAAGAAAACTCCCTAACTATGATAGTAATCACCTTGGCTTGGCCTAATGTCGTGAGCTATGATATTATTAAGCTAATTAATTCCATCGTATAATTCTAACATCTTAAAACTCCATCTTTCTTTATTATTATACTTTACTGTTTAGTCATTACATCATTAGTAATTTAATTTCCCTTTAATAACATATTTCTATGTGTAAGCTTTTGAATTCAAATTTGTCATTTAATAAACAATTAATAGTTAAAATATAAATTCGTTCATAGTAATTTCCTAGATGATTATAATGACACAATTCATTAGGATAAGATTCTAATCACCATTCATGTTTTTGATTATGATAATCATCATTTTGTCATTACTCTTTATCTTTCAAGTATATTCGAGAGGTCATTGAATATATTCCCAGTAATAATTTTTCTTTTTCTAAAGATTAGCACCCACACAATCTAAGAAATTTTAAAATTAAATCACTTCTTAAAGTGACAAGTTTAATTAATTTTTATCAGTCCCATTTTTAAATAGTAAAAATAATAAGAAATTATCAAAGAGAAATTTTAAATTTATTTATATTTTTAAAGTAAATTTATATGACTCTCTCTCTCATTGAAATTTTGGACATATTAGTTCATTATTATATTAAATAATAATACCCATCCCTAATATCTTGTCAATAAAACTTTGATAGCAAAATTAAAGCTATATCCCCGCCTTTATTCTTACAAACCCGTTTACCTTCTTACTCTGACTTCTAGCATAACGTTGTTCGTTGCCTTGCCTAGAAGACGAAAGTTGTAAACGATTCAAGCGAAGGTAAGATATGATTTCTAAACTCCAATCTTCATAACGAAACTTGATTCACTAATTTTTTTTATGAGATTCTAATTAAAGCCATTAAAAATCCCTATAGAAAATACAAAGCTCACATTCATTCATATCTTGAATATGCCTCCCTCTGTGGAGAGAAGCCTCCAATGATCCTTTCACCACTCTGAAAACATGAGGAATACAATTCTATATTGGATTTTTTGACGGTTTCGGTTTTTATTGGTAACCATTGCTGAAGACATAGAGGAATCGACTTTAAAATCAAAAATACCGATTAATTCTGATCTAATACTTGAGGAATAACCATTCTATATCGGATTTTTGACGTTTCGGTTTTTATTGGTAACCATTGGTGAAAACATAGAGAAATCGAGTTAAAATCAAAAATAGCGATTGATTCTCATCTATTACATGAGGAATAACAATTCTACATTAGATTTTTGGACCATTCGATTATTATTGGTAACCATTGCTGAAGACATGGAGGAATCGGCTTAAAAATCAAAAATAACGATCGATTCTTATCTAATACTAGAGGAATATCCTTATTGCATTTCATTTTTGATGATTTGACTATTAATGGCAACCCCTACTGAAAACGTGGAAGAATCAACATAAAATCAAAAAGAGTAAATTCTTTTTTTGGTAATCAACTCAAGCTTGATCATTATTATTTGATAATTATGTTGAATGATTATTAAAAATAATTATTAGGATTTTTTTAAGATCTAATTTTTTTATTTGATGTCGTATAAGAAAATAGTTCTAATAAAAGTTGTTCAGTTTTTTTCTAGATTAAGAATATGTACAGAAACATAGAGTTAAATTAGGTTGGAGTTGGTGGTGTTTCACAAGGAGAAAAATTAAAATACAAAGATTTTTTTTTTAGTTTACTCTATAATTTTCGCTATGCACCCTCATTGCATTCTATAGTTTATTGCCTTCCTTTATTACACATACATAATTTTCGGCAACTTCCAAGTATAAATATCTTTTCTTTGTCTCAGTCCTTTGTCCCTACATCTGGTCATTCGGCTTTCTAAAGCCATTCCATCCTTCTGATAATTCTTTCATATTTACACTATGTCATAAATAACTGTCCATCATATTAAAATTAAAATAAATTCTGTTCAAAATATCATGTTATCTTTAGTCAATGTTCTCCTGACGATGAGTTAAGAGCTCGAAATATATAGAGTAAACTAAAAAAAATCTTTGTATTTTAATTTTTCTCCTTGTGAAACACCACCAAATCCAACCTAATTTAATTTTAACAATGTTTCACTATAAACCAACACCGCGTTCCCTAAATTTTATTAGAAACATAGAGGTTTCCATTTAAAAAACAGAACTTGACCTTGAAATACTCTTGAAAGCTTGTCAGGTCGACAAACAATAGTGTAGTTTAGTTTCCCCAGTGATATAAATAAACATTTATTTAAGGCTTTTGAGTTATAAGACTGTCTCAAGGTAAAAAATTCACCCGGTATATATACAAGAATTGCTCATTCAATATAATAAGATTAATAGTTAAAAAATAAATTCGTTCATAGTAATTTACTAGAGGATTATAATGACACAATTCATTAGGATAAGATTCTAATCACCATTCATGTTTTTCATTATTATCATCATTTTATCATTACCCTTTATCTTTCAAGTACCAATATTCGATAGGTCCTTGAATATATTCCCATTTTTAATTTGTCTTAGCTTAGATTAACACACACACGATCTAAGAAATTTTAAAATTAAATCACTTCTTAAAGGACGACAAGTTTAATTAATTTTTATCAATCAATTTTTAAATAACAAATATAATAAGAAATTTTCAAGGAGAAATTTTTAATTGATTTATATTTTTAAAATTTTCTCTCACAGAAATTTTGAAATAATGATACCCATCCCTAATATCTTGTCAATAAAACTTTGATAGCAAAATTAAATCTATATCCTAGCCTTTATTTTTACAAACCCGTTTACCTCTTACTCTGACTTCTAGCAAAACGTTGTTCGTTGCCTTGCCTAGAAGAGGAAAGTTGTAAACGATTCAAGCGAAGGTAAGATATGATTTCCAAAACTCCCGTCTTCATAACGAAACTTGATTCCTAGTTTAGAAATCAATTATAAAATTAAATCACTAATTTTTTTATGAAATTCTAATTAAAGCCATTAAAACGCTTATAGAAAATACAAAGCTCAAATTCGGTCATTTCTTGAATATGCCTCGCATCTATGGAGACTTCCAATAATCCTTTCACCACTCTGGATGCAATTATGAGTAATAAATATAATAGGAGATCAAGCCGGATATCTTGGTCACTCGACTCGATTCACTAGTTTATCGTAGAAAACATCTCCGTCTTTCCATGTACTATCAGGGCCGGACTTAAGCATAGGCTGACTAGGCTGCAGCCTACGGGCCCGCACCACAAAAAGTTATTTTTTGAAAAATATTTAAAATAAATAATACTGAAAAAAATGTTATTTAAAAATCGTTTTTTCTTGAAAAACCCTTTGGAAATCTCACCAGGTCGCCAGCCTCGTTACCACCAGGTATCTTTTTTTTATTGTATTTAAGGCCTTAAGCCATTTCAAAAGAACCAAACCTTTTGGCACATCCATTCATTTCAATAGAAAGATATTGATAGAGGATTAGTTAAACTAAAAAGGGTCTTTTTCTTTACAATTATAACTTAAAGATAAAACCAAACAACAAGTTAGATAGATACACAGTGATGAAGAAATAATTACAGCAACCTGAAACTTAACAGAAACCTATTATATATATCTACCTATATATATACCTATATGATAATGATTAGACAACCAATTGGGAAATGAGCTGATTCATTTCAAGTATTTTTACCCTAGAGTTTGAAAATGAAAAAGCAATTAGTCAGGAGAGGTGGATGTATCAACTCATCTTAGAAACAAAAGTTAAAAGCTGTTTTCCTAAAATTGAGATTGCATTAAGAATGTACCTGTCGCTTATTAGCCCAGTCAAATTAAATAAATAGGTGGAAATAAATCCCAGAGTTTTGGAAATGGTCTTAAACGCGTCCCTTAGACTTGGATTAATGTGTGTCAAAAACTCCGAGGGTGGGGGTCGAGCTCGAGGAGTGTTTGGGTGGGGTTTAAAGTGTCCCAGTATTTTCGCCTATAACTCGAAAACGGTCCATATTTTGTAAATAACAGCCCTATAGTAAATTAAAGAGGACAAAATTTCGCGTCGTTAGAAAAAAAAGCAAAATTGGTCCAGTAGTTCGATTTTTTATGGGGATCCAATAAACAGCCACCACAGTATACTTTTGCATATCCCAAAAACTCAGACTTTTTCGATTTTTTCCCATGAATGAACACTCTTTCGACAAAGACCACTCTCTATACATTTTTAAACTAGATTAAATTTCTTACAATTCAAACAAAGTTTCATCTTAATTGGATAATGGCAACTCGTGACGCAATGAGGTTAAAATTTTGAAAAATTCCAATTTTTTGCAAGAAAAATCGCAGTTTTTCCTTCATAAAATGAAAACCACTAATCCTAGAAACTTGATTTATATCTCATTCTCTAGGAAATTTTGTTGACTTGAACGTTTACTTGGACTACTTTTTTGTTAAAACTCTTAGATATCCAGCATTTTCCATGACACTTTTGAGGATCCGGATCATTCCTGTCCGGAAAATGTTGAATATCTAGAATTCTAAGTTTTTAGGATGAGTGGTTTTCATTTTATGAAGGAAAAACTGCGATTTTTTGGAAAAATTGGGATTTATCAAAATTTTAACCTCATTGTGACACGAGTTGCCATTATCCAATTAAGATGAGACTTTGTTTGGATTGTAAGAAATTTAATCTAGTTTAAAAATGTATAGAGTGGTCTTTGTCGAAAACGTGATCCTTCATGGTCAAAATGGGGAAAAATAGGAAAAAGTCCGAGTTTTTGCGATATGCAAAAGTATAATGTGGTGGCTGTTTTTTGGATTTCCATAAAAATCGATCTACTGGACCAATTTTGCATTTTTTTTCTAACGATGGCTTCGTTTAACTATTGCAGATTTCGAGGTTTATCGACATAGACCCTAGCTTTAGGTTTCCCCACAAAAAATAATCTCCCATTTCGGTGGTGTGCTGTGGCCCCTTAGATCCCTATGACCTCATCGCATGTGATTATTTTTTGTGGGGAAACCTAAAGGCAAGGATCTAAGTAGATATACCTCAAAATTTGCAAGAGTTGAAAGAAGTCATCACAAAAGAAGTTAGGCCAATCGACACCGACTTGTTGGAGAGGGTGATGAGCAACTTTGAGAAACGTCTACAGTAGTGTATTGCAGAAAACGGACTTCATCCTCCCGATATTTTTTTAATGAATTTCAATTATTCACTGTTAAATAATTGGTATTATCTAAGCTTTCATTTTTCAAAAATTTTGTAAGTTAAAAAACAGCTGAGTTATTCTAATTTAAAAAACGCCCATTCATTCCGCTACACCCTATAGTTAGATTGTTTGGAAAAGTTCTGAATTTGAATTTGTAATGATACAAGCCCAATACCCTTAAATCTATGCTTTGAGTTGGGCTCTTTTTTTTTGCTTGTTCTAGACTTATTATTATCTAGCAGATTCCGAATCCTGGCCACAGTCTAGAGGTGACAAATATGGTATTTATACCATATAAATTCAGCGCGAGCTCTCCTCGAGCCTCTATTTTGTAATTCATTTTACTTTATATTTTCACTGGTCATTATATCGGCTTCAAACGACCATCATTGAATTCATTGTCTTAAGTTTACTTGTCAGACGAATCTAACAATTTTCTTTTGATTATATCTAGTATGTACCAATGTGAATCATTCATAACTAACTTCATCCTTCATTAGACGTCTGTCAAAATTTCAGCCATTCATGTTTTCGCATTTACAAGTTACAGCAGTGAGAAGCAACCAACCTCCGTGTTTTTTAAAAATGAAAAAATCTGAGTTTCGTGTTCTTATTAAACACTATTATTTACGCAAGAAAACGATAACCGAGACCAAATCCAAGCTAGATAAGTATTATGCGGACTCTGCACCGTCGATGAAGATGATTCAAAAGTGGTTTTCTGACTTTCATTGTGGCCGAACAAGCACAAGTGATGCTGAACGATTTGGGCGCCTGAAAGAGGCCTGGCACCAGAAAACGCCCAAAAAATCCATGATAGTATGTTGAACGACCCCAAAGTAAAATTGAGGGAGCTAGCTGAGACCAGCAGGGGGCACGGGATGGGGTCCGGGGGATAGTGGGTGAGGGGTGGGGTGGTGCAGGGTGGGAGCGAGGGTCCAGAGGGTAGTGGGGTGGTGGTGTGGGGCGGGGCGGGGGGGTTCCAGGGGGCGGGCCTTGCAGCTAATCATATATAAACTTCAACTGCAAATTTTCTTTTGTTTATATCCTTATAAATAAATTGCCACAGCCTTAAACTTCTTTTTTTATTCTTTTATTTGATAACTTTTGCTTCCTACTGCATAAGCATTAATATCTTCAAATCAGAGTACTACACCATTTTTCAAATAATTATCTCATAGAAAATAGGAACGAGAAAAATAAGGTTTTCGTTGTGGATCACGAAAACGCTGCAAATTAAATAATAATATATTATGTAGATTTAGTAAATTTGGCTTGTTCATTACAATCCATTTTGTTATCTTGCATTTTGCATTTTTTAACATGTTTACATAAAATTACGATATGTATTTTCAAAAATCGTAATACTCATTTGTCATATTTAGAAACGTAGGGGGGGCCGCATCACAGGTGCAGCCTATAGTCCCAAAGATCCTAAATCCGGCCCCTGTGTACTATACTAATATATTATAATGGTGCTTGTTCTGGCAAGATAATCAATAATCCATTTTAAAACTCCATTTATAAGAATTTCGTGATTCACCATCGTACAACACCCCTTCACTGTCAAACTAGGTAAAAATCGAACTAACACATTGGCCAACTTGTTTATCTCTATGACTTCTAGAGAAACTCCATGATTGACTCTTTGCAGGGACCTAGAGCCTTTAGTTGCTCAAGACTTGTATCCACACAGGTACCTTCGATTCCGACCTAACCTCTTAAATTATTTCCTCTTTTCCTTCTTCTTTTCATGATCCTACAAGTAATAATAATAATATCTCGTTGGTATAACTCCTTTAATAAATATCATTTAAAAATAAAAAAATAAGCATTTTCAAATATTCAACACCTCTTTTAGGAACAAATTATTAGTAATGAAGCTGTTGAAGCTTTTATTTTTGTGATTAATATGATTAAAATTTGAATTTTTATTTAAATCACACATAATTAATTATAATTATTTATTGAACACGAACAAATAATACAATATAACTACGACGTTTCGATCGACTTATTCTGCTATCGTTCTCAAGGATAATCAGAGTGGGTGCTCATACTTGAGAACTATCGCAAAATAAGTCGATCGAAACGTCGTAGTTATATTGTATTATTTGTTCGTGTTCAATAAATAATTATAATTAATTATGTATGATTTCAATAAAAATTCAAATTAAAAAAAAATTTGATCAAATTATGTATTTGCAAATCGAACAAACACAGTCACCAACTCGTATATCTTTATGACTTCTAGCTGCTGGAACTTTATTTTCACCTCATTCTTTCTCGTTACATACAACATTTAATCTTTCAAGATATATAGTATACCCAGAGCAAGGGTGGATCCAGGAATTTTTTATGGGGGGGGCGAATTTAAAAAAAATTTCCATTCGCTATAAAAAATATAACAATATTTTTATTTTAGTACGAAGTTCAATTAATTAATTAATGTTTGAGGGGGTCATGTACCGGCACCCCCCCCCCCCAGGAAAATTTTGAAATTTCGGACATCAAAAGTAGTTTTTAGAGGCGATTTTGACCCTCTGTAAAATTAAAAACATACAAAAAGAGCACACGAAGAAGGGGAAAATATACAGGGTTACTCTATTAAATGTGTATATTATATAATATACTTGGACTATAGTTCGCTAATTGAGTTTTTCATATTTATATACTAAGTTTATAATGAAATTACTCATGTACCTATATTATTTGAATGATTGTTTGAATGGTGGTTAATAAATTGGTTGAGACTACTAATAGTCCAGGCAAATTACGATTTTAACAGCAAATAATTCTCGGTAAAGATTTTATTGCTGGAATACCTTTATTGGTACTCCAATATTACTACCCTAAGTTTACTTCCAAATCTGTGTTGTGGAAATTTTCTACGGGCCCAAGAGCGGATTCAGGAATTTTTTATGGGGGGGGGGGGAGAATGTATATATAGGTGCCCGATGTATATAAGATCTACTTTTTATCTCTGAAAGTGTGTCGCGATCGAATTGTCCAAGCGGGGGGGGGGGGGGGGGGGGGGCAGAGACCCACACACACATAGAACTTTATTTTCAATTTAAAAAATTTAAAAAATAAAATTTTTTTAAATTTTTTTTACAAATTTCATATCTCATATTTTAAGTTCATTAAAATAAAAAATAAAAAAAATCTTATAAATTCCCTGTCGATTTGGCCGCCGTTCTTTGGGCTCTGCGTGCGACGCACGTGTTGCACTCCCGCCAGGCACGGGCCTGGATGGGGGGGGCGGTCGCCCCCTCCCTCCCCTGATCCGCCCTTGACCCAGAGTCTGTTGTCTTTCGTCTTCTAACCATGGAATTTCCTCCTCTATCATTTATCTTTTCACGATGCATATAGGTCTGGCCTATAGGACTTGCATGCACCTTCTTGGTGTAGCTCCTTTTTAAATAAGACATAATATGTATATTATCATTTTATGCAATAATAAATTTTGCTTTTCTTTATAATTTAAATAATAGAATGTATAATCATCGATTGCAATCAAAAAGAAATTTCATCAAATAAAAGAGATTAATAGGAAACCGACATGGAGATCTTTACTAATCAGCTATATGAACGAATCCAGTCTTGTAGGATTGAAACACTTGGTACAAAAAATATATGCTTCTTTGAAAGGTAACGTAAAGAAAATAATTCAATATTCACAACGAATTTCGTTTGTTAATGACAGAGTTTCATACTTAACTAAGATTATACATTAAAAAAAATAATAATCCTTCTAATAAATAAGAAGTATTTTCTTTTCGGGACGGAATAGTAGAATTCAAAGGAAACTTGATGGAAAGTCACCTCAAGGATAACGAAAACTACAAATTCGGAATATTTTTTACTTTACCATACATGGTATGGTCAAGTATTGTAATCGTGCATGAAAAAAGTGGGTTTTTTTCCTTCTTTTTTTCGAAATATCTCAAAAACGGCTGAAACTATTTTGATTAAAAAAATTGAGCGAAACCATGGCATTTCGCTCTACAAAAAGGCTATGATAAGTGAACATCGAAAAAATTATATTTCTTGAGATAATAATTGTTTTGTCAAAATGTCTTTTAGTCTAGTTAGTCTGTGCGTTACCAAATCTTTGTGGATGAGCTAGCTCAAAAACTAGTGTGAATATCGAAACCAAATTTCACACGTAGTTTTGATCCATTGAGTTTAAGAGCTGATTAGATTTTGGTGCATATCGACCCAAAATTAAGGGGGGGGGGTTAAAAATTAAAAATCTAGGCCATTTGAGCAAATTCAACCAAATTTTGTATACATAATCAGTGGAACCCCAGAAGTCTAAAAATGAAAAAACTAACCTCCCAAAATGGGGAAGAAGGGGGGGGGTCAAAAAATGAAAATCTTGGCCATTTACCAAACTTAAACAAATTTTGTATACATAATCAGTGGGACCCCAGAAGGCTAAAAATGCAAAAACTAACCCCCCTCCCCTACATGATTATAAATAATTTTATTAAATATTAAATATAAGAGAGGAGCCAAGTTGTATGATAAAGTCAAGTGGTTGGCCACATCAGAACACGTCAGCTTATTTTACTGAAATATCATTTTCATTGTCTTAGAAACTGAAATTTCGGAAGATCTTCTGTCTTTCCTCAGGGTTTAAAAGCCTCAACGAAGAAAGTTTGTAAACCACCTTCTTCTTGCTTTCTTTAACAGTTTTTATGCTTTTCTAGTGTTAAAATTGACATCAACAGAGAATTCTGTAGTTTTGATTACCACCCTTGGACCGCCTTTCTATCATTTCTCTAATGCTTTTCTAATGAATTTTCTTTAACAAAAATAAAAAATAAATTTGAAAAAATTTTCTCTTTGGAGAGAGACGGACTGGTAGAATTTTTAATTGCAAAGTAATGGAAGGCAGCCCAAGGATAGTGAAGAAAAAATTATTACATTTCCAAATAAGATGTATTTATTAGACTGTTATTCTTTTTTTATCCCCTTCCTTTAAAACCAACGTTTCGGAGGATACTTCCATCCTTCTTCAAGGTTTCAAAGGGTCAATGAAGGAAACAAACAAGATGTTTCCCTCTTCTCTCCTCTAGCAGTGTTTGAAATTTGTCCTTAAGGAGGTTCGGGACTGTTTATCATTTTTATAAGAAAATTCTCAAATTTTTACCATCAAATCAATTATGTATTAAATATTTATTCATGAAATTTGAAGTTGATCGACAGTCCCATTTCCGAGAAATAAATTATTGAAAATTGTCCTTTTAACATGGAAGTAAATAAACCGAGCTTTTAAAAGGGCTATAACTGCTATACAAATTATACCATTTTCAACAAATTTATACAGATCAATAATTTAACTTTTATGAATCAAATGATACAATTTTCAATAGATTTGATCTAGTTTAGTCTAAATGTAAAAGGAAAAATTTGGCGAGCATTAAATATAAGGGAAGCATCTTGTTTGTTTCCTTCATTGACCCTTTGAAACCCTGGAGAAGGAAGGAAGAATCCTCCGAAACGTTGGTTTTAAAGGAAAGGGAAAAAAGAATGACAATCCAATAAATACATCTTTTTGGAAATGTAATAATTTTTTCTTCACCTTCTTTTAGCTGAATATGTACCTATACAAAATTTGGTTGAGTTTGGTAAATGGCCAAGATTTTCATTTTTGACCCTACACCCCCCCCCCCCATTTTGGGCGGTTAGTTTTTGCATTTTTAGACTTCTGGGGTCCCACTGATTATGTATACAAAATTTGGTTGAGTTTCCTCAGATGGCCTAGATTTTTAAATTTTAACCCCCTCCACCCCCTTAATTTTGGGTCGATATGCACCAAAATCTAATCAGCTCTTATCTTAAAAGGGAGTGAGGGTCGAGCTCGAATATTTATATCAGAGCTCGGTCGGGAACAGGAAGCCAGACATCGTGGCGAAGGACGGGTCGGGGACGGTGTTGGTTCTGGATGTGCAGATAGTGTCAGCGCTCCTTGGACTGGGGGTTGCCCACAGAAACAAAATCAATTATTATAAGGGCAACTCCAGTCTGGTGAGCAACATTGCAGCATGGTTTGGGGTGGGCTTGGGTTCTGTGAGAGTTGAAGCCATCACACTCACGTGGAAGGGAGTGTGGTGGCATAAAGTGGTGCCTCCCCTTGTCGCCCTGGGAATTTCCTAGAGAACTTTATGCGATATGACCTTCAGGGCGATGAGGGGTTCTTTGATGAATTTTTATAGCTTCAACAGGAGAACTTATAGGGAAATCGCCATGCGCTAGAAATTGTATAAAGAAAAAAAATTGTAAATATATTATGTAAATATTCTTATAATTATGTAAATACTCCTATAATTATGTAAATACTCCTATAATTAAATTCACCCGACTATGTAAATATTTCTTGTTAGTGGAGGCCCCCACCTGCGTGGCCCAATAAACGAAAAATCAATGGACCAACAGTTCGTGTGAAATTTGGTTTCGATATTCACACTAGTTTTTGAGCTAGCTCGTCCACAAAAATTTGGTAACGCACAGACTAACAGACAGACAACCAGACAACCAGACAGACTAACAGACATTTTGACAAAACAATTATTATCTCGAAAAATATAATTTTTTACGATGTTCATTTATTAGGGCTTTTTTGTAGACCGAAATACGATGGTTTCGGCCAATTTTTTTAATCAAAATAGTTTCAATTCTACCAACTTATTTTTCTCCATGTTTCAAAAATTGTTAAATAAGAAAATATATTATGTGGTCATCTTATGACCCTCCTCTCCTCACCTTCCGCTTCGACAATTTTAGGAAATTAATTTTAATCATGATAATTATTTTCCTTTAAATGAAGACGCTCTGATACCATTCAAAGTTATTATAGATAACGAACTTCGTTGATTAAAGGTCAATTATAATATAATTAACAAATATTATATAATATAAACATTGTTTTTCTATTTTCATTTTAGATTAATTTGGTTTATTTTGATTGGTTTATCAGTTGTTGGAGCTCTCTATCTTACAGCCACGCCTTGGACAAGATTTTATAATGACGCCACTGTAATTTCCATGGAGCGAAATATAATACGTACAGTGCCATTTTGTTCTATATCTATTTGTCTAGGACCACAATTGAATGAAACAAAATTATTCAAGTATGTCGTAACGTTGTGATTCTTAATTTTATAATCAAATTTATTTTGTTTTTACTATACCCCTAAAAAAATCTTATGGGAGCCCATACATGCCTATATAATACGATAATAGATACACTGGTAAAACCATATAAGTAGTTTTCTTTTTCTTTGATTATTCATGTGGTATCAAGTCGAGAATTAAGAGATTTCCACTTATAATTTATAATATAACGTGTTCTCACTTTCTTTCATGCTTAGAAGAATTAAATATTCCACGACTTCTGTGCGTTAGAACCGAGGGGTGAACCGCGACCTAATATCGTGTACACCTACTTACACTTTCATTTCCAAGTAGAAGGATCAACAGATGTAGAGGCATTATCTAATGAATTCCAAAATAATTCCATATAATTCCAAAGACGTGTATAGCAGTGGCGGCTGGTGACTTTTCAACCAGGGGATGCTGTCCAAAAAAGTATCCTTCATTTTTTGAAATTTTATTTTAATTTTTTAGCTTTTTTTTGCAAATTTCATCGAATACGGCATCATTTTCGTTATTTTTCAAATTTAACATTATATTTTTTTATTATATTTTGGGACCTTCGCCCTAAACGGATACTGCTTTGTGTGAGTGAGGGCAGGAGTTAGAAATTAAATCTTGTGACTTAAATTCCACAGTCCCTGAGATGGAAATCGACCTTCTTCCACTATGAATCAGCCTCTTCTATAAGAAAATCTTAAATTTCTACTAATTCTAGTGCTATAAGCAAGCTATTTGTCTATTACACTCTTAGATATTTCCGATCTTATATATTGAGAGTTCTTAGAAATGGATTAGTCCAAAGATTCTCGAATCATCTTTATCTATTCCTTTTTTGTATTATATAACTATTTTAATAGTCCCTCAGCGAGAACAATTTTTATTGGACTAAAACTAGTTTAGGATTGTAGTTGATATGCTTGAACTGGAAGATATCACAGGCAGGGACTTCAAATCTTCTGACCGGACACTTTTCGGAGAATCATTCATTTTAATTCCCCTTAAAAGTATGCATCAATTATATTTCATTTCGAGAACCAATATAAGTAATTATCAAAACAAAAAATGTTTTTTATAGAAATATTTGAAATAAGGGATACTAATTTGAAAATTTAAAGATCCTCATGAAATTTTGAAGTCGACCTTATATATTGATGAAACTACTCTAAATGTTTGCCGGATCCACAGCATCCATGGACAGCACGCCACTGGTGTACACCTAATACCAATCGCGGTTCATCCCACGGTAGGAGCTATTATAAAGAAAAATAAAGGATTATTTTTTCATTGATGATGCACATTCAAAATAAGTGAAACAGAATTAGCGTATACCTGAGTTCTTCTATGTTGGGTCTAATTTATTAATATTATTTATTAGCCTCCAGAATGGGGGTTGTGCTTAAGACCACCTCACTTTACACGCAAAAAACATACCTGCTAAAAAATTTATGTAGTTTAAGGCCTCGGAATAGACGATGTGGACAAGGTAATGGCGTAACTAGCTTGTAGCGAGTGTAGCGCCAAAGCGCCATTGCAAAAAGACATAGTAATTCTTCACGTTCGCAAAATTTTGCATAACACTTCTTTACCTCTTTCTTGTAAAAGCTACATACAGTGGCTGTATACAGTACTGTAATAGAAGCTAGTAGAAAGAGTGCTCTCTTGAACTCTCGCGGAGAGTAGTAAAAATTAGTTTCTTCAAATTTTAAAAGGTATGATTCAATAGGATTTATGGGAATTATATCCTAATACAGTAGAACCTCGAAAGTCCCAGATTCGGTTGTCCGGCATGCGTCAGAAATCGATTTTTTAACGAAATTCGAAAAATTTAGTGCTTGCTCAGTGCACGACATCGCTGATTGAACATTGAAATTTCAGCCAAAATGCCCATAAAGACTCATTTGAAGTGAAATACACATTTACTATTTATACCTTATGTTAGTTTGTAAATAAAGCACACGTTTTTGCTCTTTAAATTGTTATACTGACATATTTCCTTGTTCAAGTAAGTTGTTTTTAAATGACATTAATAATCCGGCATTGGCAGATCTCCAAATGTGCCGGATTATCGAAGTTCTACTGTATTACTATTTGCTTAAGAAAATTTCTTTGTTTACCTGTAACTGTTGCGTCCGGTGAAAGAAGTTTCAGTAAACTTAAACAAATAAAAAATAAAAAATCATTTATCAATCATATTAACAGAATGGATTCGTTGGAACCACCACTTTGCTTTTGCATTCGATACTGTAGCGGGTCCATAAACAGCACACATTTTTTTGGCCTCCTGCTCTGCTTTTCCCCCTTGGTCGTAGTGGTACTGAAGAATGTATCGACTTTTCTCTTTTTTTACCTCATTTTGGAACGCTCTAACACACAACTGGCTTTACCAAACACAAAACTGTCAAATAACTTTTTTTAAAGCGTTATGTCACCTTTAAATCGCAAAAACGAATGACCAGATGCGATGTATACATCGTGAGATATGGCTCATTAAAGCCATCTAACGGAAAAGGCTCAGAACTTTTTATTTCACCCATTATAATCCCCTCCGATATCGAAATTTAATAATATTTCTACTAAAATCTTATAATTTGCCCTAAAAATTAAATTTTTTCTCTTTTAATATATTAACTTCTATTCTTTTTTATTCAAGTTCATCATTCACTTTTGAAGAGATTGAAATTCTAAATGCATTTGCATCAATGGGTCCATTAATTTTTAAGCTACCAAATATCGAGAACTTCACAAAAATTGAAAATAAATATGGAAATTATCATCAATATTTAACACAATTTGTAAATGAACTGGAAATTCAAAAAATTCTTTTTTTTAATAATTTAGAAGAAATCCCATTAAATGATTTTCAATCGACACTCTATGAGGTTGGATTCTGTTATACGCTACACAGTGATATATCATCTGATTTCAAATACAGGTATTGGTAAAATTTTATATCTTTTACTAAGTAGTATAAATTTAAACATTGAATCTTGAATATATTTTCTTTCCCCTTGCCGAAGCTAAAAAGTTTAATATTTCTATGATTATGAATATTATGGTTCAAGTCTAAAATTGGTTCATAATTTATATATAGTTGCTGTTGCCTTTTAAGAACACAAGTTTTTGCATAGTTTCGTCCCTCATGGGTTCATGAATGAATTCTGCGAATGAAAATAAGCGTTCTACAGGAGCAGTTGAGCAAATCGAATAGTATTGTAAAAATAATAATCTACAAAAGAAAAAGACATCTAATGCTCTAATCTTTATTAAAATTCCAAAACGAATAATAGTTCAGGAAACCTATCTTAAAAAAAATAGTAGTTGAGTAAGGTTTTTTCGCACGATAATTAAGTAAAAATTCTTAAATTTATTATTAGAATTTTCAAAATTGAATTATTTTATTTATTTCTCTATTTACACTAAAATAAGACGTGTACAACACGGAAACAAAAATATTGGATTGTAATCTGTGTTCAGTAATCTAATCAAGAAATCGATTACAATAAAATAGCTATCAGATTTTTTGAGGATTACTTTTAATTTCGGTAATCGGTTACAAAAAAAAAAAAAAAAAAAAAAAAAAAAAAATAAGGAAACCCAAAAACTTTTCGAAAAACGTAATGAATAAGAAACTGGAAGAAAAAACACCCACAAATAATAAAGAAGAAGAAATCGAACAAGAATGGAATGCTATGAAATCAAGCCTGACTGAAACAGCCAACGAAGTCCTTAAATCAAAGAAAAACGAAATTAAAAAGCCATGGGTAACAGACGAAATACTGCAACTGATTGACGAACGAAGAAAATTTAAGAACAGAAAAGACGAAGAAGGGAAAGAAACATATAAAAAATTAAGATGGAAAGTTATAAGAGAATGTAGAAAAGCAAAAGAAAAAATGATTCAAGAAAAATGTAAAGAAGTCAACGAAAATCTAGTATTGGGAAAAGTTGATGTAGCCTATAGGGCAATAAAAAGAAATTTTCAAGAAGACAAGCCAAAAAGCAAGAACATAAGAGATAAAGGAGGCCACATTATTCTAAACGAAAACGAACAGGCAAATAGATGGAAGGAACACCTAGAAGAACTCTATGGAGAAGAAAAAACAATGAACCCAATAGAAGAAGAAGAATCTGTGGACGAAAACGAATTAGGAGACCCCATACTCAGGTCAGAATTCGAGACAGCTTTGAAGGAACTAAAAAATAATAGAGCACCCGGAATAGACAATATACAAGCTGAAATCCTAAAGAACTCTGGGGAAAAGGCACTTGACAAACTCTTTGAACTAATTAGCAAAATCTATAAATTGGGAATCATCCCAAAAGATTTCCAAAAAAACAAAATAGTCACACTTCCCAAAAAGACAGGCGCGGATAAATGTGAAAATTTCAGGACCATTAGCCTAACCTCACATGCCTCCAAAATCCTAACCAAAATAATCCAGAGAAGAATAGAACAAAGAGTTGAAGAAAATCTGGGGGAAGACCAGTTCGGCTTTAGAAGAAACAGAGGCACCCGAGAAGCAATTCTCTCTCTTAGACTAATAATAGAAAGGGCTTTTATCAGGGAAGAATCTGTCTACATCGGATTCATAGACCTAGAAAAAGCATTCGATAATGTCAATTGGGAAATTATGTTTAAAATATTAAAACAGGCGGGAATAAAATTCAGAGAGAGAAGACTAATCTACAATCTATATCAAAACCAGACGGCAATTATAAATATTGGTGATGAACACAGAGAAGCCAAAATAAAAAAAGGTGTAAGACAAGGATGTGTGCTGTCACCCATGATTTTCAACTTATACATAGAAGAAGCGATTAAAGAATTCAAAGACAAAATTGATACAGGTATAGAAATCCAAGGTCAAAAGATCGCTATGTTAAGATTTGCCGATGACATTGCCCTTCTAGGAAGCAATAAAAAAGAATTAGAGGACGCCTTGAATGGAATTAACCAAATCCTAATAGAAGAAATCAAAATGAAAATAAACAAGAATAAAACCAAGGTCCTAGTATGTACAAAAAAAGAACAAACGAGACAGGAATGCATCAAAATTAACCAAGAAAACCTAGAAGGAGTTAAGGAATTCCGCTACCTAGGAAGTAAAATAACATGGGATGGGAGGAGCAAAAACGAAATTAAATCAAGAATTGCCCAAGCAAAAATGGGGTTTAATACAAAACAAAAACTACTATGCTCCTCCTCAATCAGCTTAGCAAACAGGAAGTTGCTATTGAAGACATATGTATGGAGCATAGCCATGTACGGGTGTGAAACCTGGACAATTAGAGAAGAGGAGAGAAAGAGATTAGAGGCTTTCGAAATGTGGTGCTACAGAAGAATGATGAATATCAAATGGATGGATAAAATTACAAATGAAGAAGTTCTTGGAAGAATCGGAGAAAGAAGAACCTTGTGGAAGAGTCTGAAGAAGAGAAGAGGTCAGATGATGGGGCACACACTGAGACATGGGGGACTGCTTAGGGATATCTTGGAGGGGAGGTGGGAAAGAAAAGGGGAAGGGGAAGAACCAGATTAGAATATTTCAACCAAATAATTGGGGATATGGGATGCCAGACATTTAGAGAGGTTAAACAGCTGGCGGGGGACAGAGTCGAGTGGAGACGGATTGTTGCATCAAACCAGTCTTAGGACTGTATACTCAATGATGATGGAATCGGTTACAGATTATGATTAGTAATAGGTAATCTGATTACTTTCAATCGATTACCGACCAGCTCTGTCAACAGTCGCAAAAGAGTTGCATTTTTGCTAAATGTTGGTGACAGTGCTGTACGGGTGATGTTAATATTTATAAAATTTTGTTTTGTTATTTCTAGACCTGACAGTACATCCAAATCCAATATAAGTTTTCTATTTGAAACCAAAGAAGATATTGAATATTTTATTAAATTGAATATAGAAAAAATGAAGAATATAGGTAATTTATATATTCACCATAAAAGAGAAATCCCGGGCTTCTCATCCCGCAAAGTTGAATTACAAAAGGGCGCCCTTACCTTAGTATACGTTGAAGAGACTACGATAACTGCCTCAAAAAATTTAAAACAACTTTCCATCCAACAAAGAAAATGTCGTTTTTATAACGAACCTCAAAATGATCCGAATGATATTTTTCATTTTCATTTTTATTCATATAATATATGTTTGCTTCAATGTCGAATAAGGCAGTTTCTCCAAAATTGTCATTGTCGACCGTATATGTATTCAGGTAAGTCAAATATCATGTAATACATACTATTTATTATAAGGAATTTTAATCATAATATCCAACTCAATATAAAAACTCACGTTTAAATATTTAATTTTATATTCTTAACGAATTAGTTAAAACTAATGTTATGGGTTCACCTTGGGATTTGTTGTGAAATTCACTGCAAAGAAGCTAGCTTGGCTTTCTATTAAGATCCAGGCTGTTTGTTTTTTTACGTCCCGGCAACTTCGCACCCTCTACAAGACTCACAATCATCCTGCTCCTGTCTTGTAGAGAGAGGCCTCTAATCATTCTTTTGATAACCTGGAGGCAATTGAGAAAGGTGTTATAAGATATTAATCGAGAACTCAACCCTTGCCAACTCCTTTTACCTCTTTATTGCTACTCCCACGATATGTATCCGATAAGTAACCCCCAGAAGCTTGGTTTATCCATAAGATGTGATTCGGAGAATCACAGAACCCCTTTGTATTTAAATTGGAGAAATGCCGATCTAGTTCATTGGCCTATACGTTTATCGAATGACTTCTAGGGACTTAAATTCTCTCCCGCCATTCTCTTTCCCAAATTTTACAATCTTCAGTCCTTCAAAAGGTATTAATAGAACACCCTCAGTTTCTCTTGATTTCTCGTCTCCTCGGTAATGCAAGGGTATTTCAAAACTCAGCATCGATAAATGTACGCGTAAGCCAACTCAAGAAAGTCTATTATTATTATGCGAGTTAATGCTCTTTCTCAGCTTATGCAGGCAAACTTTCACCCATCTCTTTAGATCTTGTTTGAGCTTAAGCTCGGTCGATGTGGAAAGAGAATTCACCCTAGTCCACATGATCCTTTGAATAATCTTCAATTTAGGAACCTACGCACAATTTGTCATGTTTGCACAATAACAATCTGTTGTGTTATATTGAAGATCTATTTAGACATATCGATCTTCCCCAGGTTCCTCTCAAAATTTCGCGTGACTTCTGATTCTGCAGAGATTACCAAGGGGATATGATATTGACCCTTTCCAACTTTCAATTGTTTTCATTTGAAGCGCTAGGTCTTCATATTTTCTAATTTGTGAACTTGATGTTATGTGTTAGAGGGGTTGCAACATCAATGAGTTTGGCTGAATTCTCGGTCTTATTGATGACCACTATATCTGGTTTGTTATTAGACACTCGTTTGTATGTGAAGATCCCAGTACATTACGTAGTCTGGTGTGTCCAGAACCTCGCGTGGATCTTACTTACAGTACGGTGGTGTGTCGTTGCCATACATACCGTAATTAATTGGCAACTGTTGATGGATCAATTTGGAGACTTGGTTATGACGTCCATGGTATGTGCTTCCCGACAGTGCTGAACATCCGGACTTGATGTGTTCGATGAAGTCTCCTGGCTTCTGGGTTCCCCCATTTTCTACATTTATCGATGACATTTATGGTATATTTAAAACATGTTTTTGATAGTTAAGGGTCTTCATTACTCTGTCTTGGATTGCAAAGAAGAAACCCTCTGTTTCTGGGATCTCTTCATATTTTTTGAAGGACTGAAGTCTTCATTTAAATGCCAACCGTATAATAATTCCACACACACAATGGGGAAGAATTAAAATCCCTTTTCTCCAAAAATCAGCCCTGATTTAAGTATCTTCCTACACCCTAGAAATCAAATATTTTTTTTCTAGATTCTAAGCAAAATGAAAGAAGAATTTGTAACTTTAGCGATCTAGAATGTCTTCAAATGGTAATGAATACATTTGATAGTCATTTATGTAAATGTTTACCGCTTTGTGAAGAGACAATTTTCAGTATTCATAATCGTGAGCAAAGTAAATGGTATGTAATAATTTATTATCTTCTAAAACTAAATAAAACAAAAGTGTAATACTGCCTATAGGTTACTCTAGAAGAAAATAACTTGAATGTAGAACTGAGCATAAGTTAAAAAGAAAAGAAAACTTCGCCACTTCCTTAAACCCGAGGGGTGAACCGCGATTGGAATTAGGTGTACACCGTATTTGGAATTACTTTGGAATTTATTAGATAATCTATTATCATCTATTGTCTTCTTCTTGGAAATGAAAGTGGAAGTGGAATTAGGTGTACAAGATTTTAGGTCGCGGTTCACCCCTCGCTTAACCCTCCCTAAAGATTCTCTTTTGTCGCATTTTTAGTTTTTTTTAACAAATTCAGAAAACTAATTTTATATTTCAATTTATTTAATAAATATAATGAAAGTTTTTTAAAAAAATCAAGTTTGACTTTTTGAATAGTCAAATTAACATATTTCTAGATTGAATCTATTTAAAAATGTGAACAATATGCATGTGAGAAAGGGCCTACGTAGATACTCAGCCCTCATATAAGACCAAAAGAAGTAGAAAGTAGAAAACGAAATAGTGAGTTATGAGTGGTTATGTAGAACTAGAGGTGTTTTAAAATAGGATTCACCTATTTTTTTTTAATTATTGAACCTGGGTGGCAAAAAAATTGTTAGTCAGCAATTATTCCTTGACGTATTAAACAATTGTGCAAAATTAAACAAACCCACGTTTTTAATGAATTAGAAAAATAGCGTAATTATTTACGAGGCTTCAATCTAAGGGTAGAAATAAAAATTTTAATCTGTGATTTGAATTTTTAAGGACAACTGAATTTTTGTTCTTGGACGTTATTGTGGACAAATTTTCTAAAGTTCGATATATACGAAGACAGATTTTCGAAATAATTGATTTATTTGGTAAGAATATAATAGATCTAATTTAAGTATTTTTTTATCTAAATTGAGCACAGAGTTTATAAATGAATCGATTATTTATGAAGAGCCTTTTGTCTCAAAAAGCAAACTTTCGGAAAATCATAAAAAAAACTGGGCGGCCTTTCACAAGTAAACAGAGAATTCAAGTGGCAAAATATTCTGTTAAAGATCAGCAAATAAAGGCCAGACCTGAGTCATTTCATAAGAAAACAATGAATAAACATATGAGCTATCGATTTTTGAATTTTTGTGATAAAAGTTTTCCTCCCCCCCCCCCCCAATTTGGCCAGTGAAATGTAGTTATATAGTTTTATATTACATTAAATATATTACATTGATTACATTTATATATTACATTAAATTTTACTTTATCCAATGCGAAGCATGGGGAAAGTATTGCAATCAGTCGCGCGGCAAGCGCGACTTCAAAGGATCCTCAGGTAAAGACTACGGAACCCATGGACTCAATTAAGGTCACAAATTGAAGTATTCAATTAGATTGAATTTTAGCACGTGACGGTTTTGCTAAAAATTACCTGGGATCTCGTCGAGAGGCCAAAAAGTGCCATTTTTTTGGAAGTGCGTGGGGATGGATGGATTGATGTATGTATGTGTGTTATCGTTTTTTCGTCCACGAATTTTTCCACACCGTTGAACCGATTGAATTGAAATTGAAAACCTACCAGTATTTTAACAAAATGAAGCGCTGATTAGTTTTTGGTACATATCGGTTCACAAACATTAGTACTTTATTTCGAGTACTTTTTTAGTTTTTTCTAAATATCTTGAAAATGACTTAACCAATTTTGATGAAATTTAATATCCTAATTAAGTACCTTGGGGACCACAAAAAAGGTTAAATAAAGTTCTTAGTAAAATCATATTTTAAAGTACTTTACTCTAGAGTAAAATAGTACGTTTTTTAATTTTTTATTTTAAATTCTTTAAAATTTATTCATTTGATCGTTTTAATATAGCTCATTCAACCTAACTTAAGTAAGAATGGTTAGACTTCTTGCTGTGAAATGGTAAAAATTTATGAGGAAATTTTATAAGTAACCATAGCAACTGCGTTGTTTTCTTATCCGTTACCTTTGCTTAAGACATAGAGAAATCGACTTTAAACCAAAAATAGCGATTGATTCTCATCTAATACTTGAGGAATAACAATAATTCTATATTGGATTTTTGACGTTTCGGTTTTTATTGGTAACCATTGCTGAAGACATAGAGAAATCGACTTTAAACCTAAAATAGCGATTGATTCTCATCTAATACTTGAGGAATAACCATTCTATATTGGATTTTTGACGTTTCGGTTTTTATTGGTAACCATTGCTTGAAGACATAGAGAAATCGACTTTAAACCAAAAATAGCGATTGATTCTCATCTAATACTTGAGGAATAACAATTCTATATTGGATTTTTGACGTTTCGGTTTTTATTGGTAACCATTGCTGAAGACATAGAGAAATCGACTTTAAACCAAAAATAGCGATTTGATTCTCATCTAATACTCGAGGAATAACCATTCTATATTGGATTTTTGACATTTCGGTTTTTATTGGTAACCATTGCTGAAGACATAGAGGAATCGACTTAAAATCGAAAATAGCCATCGATTCTCATCTAATACTTGAGGAATAACAATTCTACATTAGTTTTTTGACGTTTCGATTATTATTGGTAACCATTGCTGAAGACATGGAGGAATCGACTTAAAATCAAAAATAACGATCGATTCTTATCTAATACTAGAGGAATAACCTTATTGCATTCCACTTTTGATGTTTTGACTATTAATGGCAACCTCAAGCTTGAGTTGTTTGCCATAAAAGAATTTAGTCTTTTTGATTTTAAGTCGATTCTTCCACGTTTTTCAGTAGAGGTTGCCATTAATAGTCAAAACATCAAAAATGGAATGCAATAAGGTAATTCCTCTAGTATTAGATGAGAATCGATCGTTATTTTTGATTTTAAGTCGATTCTCCATGTCTTCAGCAATGGTTACCAATAATAATCGAAACGTCAAAAACCTAATGTAGAATTGTTATTCCTCAAGTATTAGATGAGAATCGATGGCTATTTTTGATTTTAAGTCGATTCCTCCATGTCTTCAGCAATAGTTACAATAATAACCGAAATGTCAAAAATCCAATGTAGAATGATTATTCCTCGACTATTAAATGAGAATTATTTTTAATTAATGTCAACATGAACTACAAATTGCAAGTGATATCTGATTAATAATAAAGGAACAAACATATTAATATTTCAAATGAATTTGGATAAAGTTTAGCAACGATCCGTTGCAGTTTATTTTAATAGCTATTATATGTTGAATCACGAACTTTGCTATTATTGAATCTTCAGGGAATATAGGAGAGAAGAATATTCATATTTGTTGGTAGGGATATATTATCTTGAATGTTTATATAAAATTTATTTATTTTAACACTATTGTTTTTGCACTGTAGGATATGAATATGGATATGGATGTTTGATCACACTCACAATAAGGGTTATCTCTAAGCCCGAATTTGTGAAGGTATTCAGGTATAAAAGTTAAATGGTAAAAAAAAGTGACTTAAGGCCTTTCATAAATAAGTGATTCAAAAATAGTAACGACACTATACTCAAAATATATATTTTTCAAGCTAGCAACATAAAGGTGTATTTAAATGAATAAAAAATATTAGTTTTATTGGTTTATTTTGTCATGTCTTTATACATAAACAAGATAATTGTTTCGAATTATTTTAGTAGATGTTGATGTTAGAAAATATATGATCGAATAACAAACAAAACGTTGAAATAATCATATTTTGAAACAATTGTCCAGCTCATCATCTAAAGATAAGACGAAACATTTATCTTGAAAAAAAACAGGCTTTCCATAAACAAGCAAAAAAACTGGTTTTTCTAAAAATGTCTCTTTGATATCTGAGTGAGATCCAAATTTTTAATTTTCAATAATAGGGTAAGGTGGTGCAAGAGTGCGCACTTTCGTAATTTCCTTCTGTGGAAATAAATCAAGAGATTTTGGATATATTATATGTGATTTATTATCTTAGGTTACATAGCTATTAAAACTATATAAAATAATTATCTTATAAGTAACGATTTGAGAACTATTTACAAAATAATCAACCTTCTAAATAATCAACCTTCTACGCTCTTGCACAATTTAAAGAGTACAAGAGTGCGCACTTAGGTGTGCAAGACTGCGCAGTGAGGACATGAATCAAAAATGTCACATTTGAAGTGATCATTACCTTTATAGGCTGAGCATTTCTCGTGGCACCAGTTTTTGCAAGAAATGCACTCGATCCAATCTTCCATGAATGGTTCTTTATATATCCCTGAGCAACCTGGACATACCCACAATTTTTTCTTTGGTGCACTTTTTGGTTTAGTTTGTCTACTCTTTTTTGGAAAATGTTTTTGATCCACAAAATCTATGAGTAAATTAATTAAAAAGCGTGAACAACACATGTGTCGGACAAGAAAGCGTGCTCACTCTTGTAGATTTTGGTGGTGCGCACTCTTGCACTATTCTGATTAAAAAACTGAAGCATCACTAGTGTCATCTATTACAAGGAATGTCTAAAGTCTCCTACGACACTGATAAGTTAATTAATGATGTAATAACTTAAATAAACAGGAAAAATGCCTACCTTTTTAACTTTTATTACAATCCTGTTTTCAAAACTAAAGAATATTACTTCAAATCCCTTTTTCTCATCTAAATTTTTGAAAACTATTTCAAAACATGTAAATCTTTTTCGTCGTTACTCTTATCATGTCAGTGGATAGTGGACAACTGACATTAGTCTCTAAACAACATTATCTGTTTAAATAATGACTCTGCGTACTCTTGTACACCGCGCACTCTTGCACCACCCTACTATACTTCATTTGCGGGTTTCTTTTTCTGAAAATTTCCCCAAAAGGCTAAAAATTAATTGAAAAACAAGGCCTTAATACATACATAGAAGTCGTAGCTTGTCCTAAACGGGCCCTGTATCAAAATTTGTCGGGGGACCCTTCTACCTGACTGAGGCGAATATTTGCTTACACACGTCGGGGCCCCTCCCGCGGGCCCCCTATCATTGATATGGCCGATACAGTGGTAGCTACGCCCCTGAGAAGATCAAATATCTAAGCTAATATGTATGTGAATATAATTGGTATTTATATCTCAAAAACGGTTAAAAGTATTTTGATTAAATAAAAGTCTTATTTAGTAAACATCATAAAATTTATATTTTAAGAGATATGAATTATTTTGAGAAAAAGTCAAGAATAAACATAAAGGGTTTCGATGTTACGATTTCAACTAAAATTTAGCCAGTTCGTAAAGTCAATATAAAACAAAACAAATGAAAAATTTCGTTTTGATAATCTCGTTGGTTTTTTGATAAGGTAGAACGGACATAATATTTGATCACTCACAAACAAACCAAAAATTTCATTATCTCTACAAATAATATGTTTTCGTGGTTCACTAATTAAATCCTTTTACTAGACCTTAACACCGTGATTTCATGTAATTTTTTTTATTAAAATAGTTTTAGCCCTATGTGAGATATTTCGAAAAAAATCAAGCAAAATCATTATTTTTCTGCTCAATTACAGTACTCTCTCAAATTAAGGAAAATAAATGAATATATACTAAAATACTATTTATCGCACGTAAATCTTGTCAGGCAACTAGAATATATTTAAAAATTATTTAAATTTAGTTTTAAAAAAATGTTTTATATTTATTTTTCAGTTTACTTTGGCGGCACAGCTTCACTTTTTCTAGGATTTAGTGTTGTAAGCTGTATTGAAATCGTATATTTTTTAATTCTAAAATCGTTATTCTATTTATTTGAAAAATTGATATCCATATTAAAAGATCGTAGAAATATTGTTTTCGGGAATTTCATTTACTAACCAGATAACATATTCATAAAGTAACATGTACAATATTTGACTTAAACCCCTGAATATAGGCAACCGGTTTACGATATTAATTTTCCTTAGCTGAGGGTTTTAATTAATGATATTAATAAAAGTCCCAGTACCAGTTAAAGTTCTCTTGAATACCTATATACTAGTATGTCTGACGTTTGTTAGTTGGTCATATTATAGGTTCGCAGATATACATTTTTTGGAACCTCTTCTCCAATTTAGGGTCTTCGAGAATACAAACTTTTAAATTAAGGTGTCTATCTTACCTTTAGATTTCACTTTCTTCATTTTTGGTGCTTCAAAATTTAATTATTTTAGCTTTTTGAACTACACCCCTTCTTTTGGGTACACTTTTGCACCAATAGTTAGCAAAGCGTCAGAACGTAGAAAGTAGAGCCAAGGCCAATGGGGAGTTTCATCAGGCCCTCTCTAAATTTCTCTTAAGATTCTTCTGGCTATGACCTTGTCTAGAAAGAACCAAACAAACTTCCTCATATACAGAAGTTATTTGTATATAAGGGAATCTGGCTTAAGGGAAGGAAGTTAAGTCACACCCAAGCCCAAAGGAGCTCTTTTTGTGTGGTAGACCCAGCTAGAAGGATTTAAATATGATAATAATAATAAAACAATTATATGCTTCAACTAATCATATTTATTTATTTTTCAATTATGTGTTCGTGTATGTATTAATGTAGTGTGTGTGTGATGTGTTTAACTAAGAATAGGTGTTTTTGTTTATTTTGTATATACAATAAGATAAAGTCTAATGTATTATATTTACAGTACGTTGATTTTTTCCACTTTCAAATTAAATATACAATCAAATATTTATACAATTTCAATACATAAATATTTCAAACTATAATAATTTTTTTTCTTTTACACATGAAATGAATTAATCACAGTTAAAAAATTGAAAAAAATACATGAGAATTCTATCTCTTTATAACTTGTAGACAAAGATCAAAATAGCATATTATAATAATTGTATTTATTATATTTCTTATTATTTTTGTATGAAACAGTTTGACTAGTAATTTAAATTTATTACAGAAGTAGCACAAGTTCATTTCTAAAAAAAGTTTTTCTTTTAAATAATTACCTTTATTGTTATACATAAACATGATAAATAAATATTATTTTTTTATAGGAATGTTTAAAGTTTTTTACAAAATATTTAGTTGACCTCGATTTTTAGAGATATTTTTTAATTCTTCAACTTTCAAACGAATGTTTATTTAATTATAACAAAAAATACAATAGCCTCCAAATCTGCATTATTTGGGGTTTTTCTAAATTTTCTTAAATAAATTTCAATAAAGCCACTCCGCAAGAGCTTAGCTTAGGTGCAAGACAATTGGTTGACTAATCCATGTAAAATGTGAAAAACAATCAGAGTGCTCACGCCCGGCGTTACGTGTAACGATTGTGCATCGGTAATCCTCTAGGTGAAATCCTAACTATTTAACGATCTAACCTCTTGCTCCTAAGCTTATCTCCTTTTGTGTGGCACTGGACAAAGGTAATTTTGGGGGTTTATGTTAATTTCAGAAGTCGAAGTTGTGTTGTTTTTCGAAAGAGGCAATCTCAAGACAGATATTTCAAAGAGTAAGTAAGTAGTAGCACAAATAGTCAGGTATAATCAGGCCCGTGCTGGTCAGGGGGGATAGGGGGACTTTTCCCCCTGCGCCCTTTGCCTAAATGGCTTTTTGCGCCCCTGTCCTAAAATCGTGAAAAATCTAATAAACAAAAACAATTAAAATTTGTTTTAATGTAGTCAACAAAACCAAAATTAAATTATTTACTCGCGGAATGAATAATATTAATATCCTTATGGAAGAACATATTGGCATATTGAATCTAGCTAGTTATTTTTACAGATAAATAATTTTTGAAATTAATGTTTTAAAGAGAAAAATATATGTTAATATATAATTCTATTTTTTTGAACCCCCCCCCCCCCCATTTCAGACCCAACACCCAGAAAAAAATAATAACTCTCTTTTTTAATATAGGTTCATTTTATAATACATTTCTCTTTTCTTATATTCAGGTGTATGTATGGTAAACTCATGTGGATGGCCAATTTATTTATTACATGTTCATTTTACAGTATATTTCATTTTTCTTGTTTTTTTTTTTAGTTTGAAAATATTATAATTTCAATTTTTAACCCCCCTTAATTTTGGGTCCGATTTCAACCAAAATCTAATCCGCTCTTAATCTCAATGCATCAAAATTTTATGTGAAATTAGTTTTGATATTCACACTAGTTTTTGCGCAACTATTGAGCGTAGGTACACAAAATTTGGTAACCTACTAACAAACTAAGAGACATTTTGAAAAAACAATCAATACCTATGTATTTTTAAAAAATAAATTTGTAGTAAAAATATGCCAAATTTTGAATATTTTTGAAGCCAGGTTAGTGTAAAAAGTGATATCCAGAGGTTAGATTTTTAAAAATTTTCCGGTTACCACCAGACCCCCATCACCCTTCTTTGTCCCCCGCCCTTTAGGGGTACCCAGCACGGCCCTGGGTATAACGCCTGAAATTAAAACTTTCACTGTTTGGTACATGTAGTTTTCCAAAAGTCAATATTATCGGATGTTCACATTTTAGTACTTTTACAATCATTCAAATAAATATAGTATATTTAGAGTAAATATTATTTGTATTGAAAATGTTTGATCCTTGAACTAAAAAATAAAGTGATAATATAAATTCCATTTGTTTGTAGTTATCATAGAAATACCTACTTACAGCTGTGATGGACTTTTACAGCTTGTAGATTTATAGTGTCAAAATTAGAATAAAGCAACAAGTTTCAAATCCATCACCGGTGTAGCTATTTAAAAAATAATTAGAAAAAGAGCTATATTTATAAGAATGTTGCAGAGGAGCAAGAGTAGTATAATGTATCGGAGGTACTCTGAGCGTATAAACGTATCATAGCAAAATTTAAAATTCATACAGAAAATACGAATATTATAAAGAATATTTTGTTTATTACTTTCTAATTTTTATGACAAATTAATATGAACTTGAAAATGTTACTATTAAAAAAAAACAAATAAGTTAAATCGGAATACATTAAACAAATAAAGATTTATTTTGAGCATATTTATTATCTAAATATGGTTTGGTAAATCGCTAAGTTCTGAGCACCTCAAACATAAAATATAAAAATACATATTTCCCGTTTAGATCATTTAAAAACGATCAATCAATTACTAATTGAAACATGTTTTTCTAAAAATATTAAACTGAACGATTATGGTAAATACTTATGATGAAAACGATTTTTATTAGTGGTTACACCTATAGTTTAAGAAATTTCCACTAATAATATAATCAGCTATTTTATTCAGACAAACACATTTCAGTTTTATATAATTAAATAAGCCTGATAATCTATCAGACAACATGATATCAGGCAATTTAAGTCAAAACCAGTCTTTAGAAAATGACGAGCTTCACTTATAAAGTTTACAGGTTTACTTAGCCAAAAGGCTAAGTGTGCCTGTTCGCAAATGGGCCAGCCTTTGGATTAATTTTTTAGTTAAGTTTGTTCAAATAAATTAAGTAAAATATATTACTTATTCAGAAAGACAGTGTTCATCTCAAAGAGTGAAGATATTTTGTTAAAAATAATTATTTATGTGACCTGTAACTATTTTGCTTCTTTTAGTTATTCGGCAGTAATATTTTAAGAAACAAATAATATTTTTAGGATTATATCAAATGTTTTTTCAGTCAAAGAAGAAAAAAGAAATTTAAAATAATCGATTTATATTGCATTATTTTTTTGAGGGTCAAACTGAGTAGTATTTGTCTCGAATTTTTCCGGTCCAAATATTTATTTGCTTTGGCCAATTTCGTATGGCTATATCTATAGAATGGCCGCATTATTTCGATCTACTAGTAAATAATTTTAATTTCGGCCTTTGGCTGGCTCTATTTAGCCTCTTAGCAAATAGGCCGGCTAAAGCTCGAAACAGTTGTAATTTATTATCTAATTCGGGCTTTGAACGTAACTTTATACAAATATATATGTAGAATATATAGTATATTTTTAAAATAAACAAAAACCTCTTAATTTGTACCATATATCACATAAGAATGCTTTCTTTTTGTCTATACATACATAGAAAGATTTTGGGACAGTCATAATTGGAATGTTAAATTTCATATATATATATGATGTTTAAATTTCATCATTAAGCTTAATTAAGATGTTATATATCGTCGCATTAGAGAGTAAACCTGCTAACTCACAACAAGGAAATTTTACAGGGCAGAGAAAAAACGAACAAAATTTAATATTGTTGTTATGGAAAAAAATATTTTTAACATTTTTTTTCTACTACTTAAATTTAAGTAGCAGTTTTACTTGGACGATGCAGCATCTCTTTTTCTTTCAAACGGTATTAATATCTCATATATGATAAAAAATGGAGTTAGCAGGTTTACACTCTAAGCCTACGATGTGTATATTTAAAGCTTTTTATTAGGAAATATATTTCTTACGATTTGATTAAAAATTGTTTTTATTTTATATTTATTCAAAAATCACATTGAACGATTTCTATTTCTCTTATTATTAAAATCATTTATTTTAGAATAAAGGTTGAAATTTATTTTTTTAATTTTCTTTCTTTTCCTTCAATTTCAAATAATATCCTATCCTGTCTGTTCATGCAAATAATAATAAAATTAAACGAATATAAAAAAATATTACTGTATTAAGCTGTGAAATAAGTTGAGAATGTTTTTCTATATAAATTAATAATAGTTTTATTTCAGTTTAATTTTTTTAATTAAAACATTCCTGTTATATCTAGGTTTGCTATCGTCAAAAATTAAAGATCAAAAAGGGCTTTTTCCCAATGCCAATCAAATATTTAAAAAAAGATTCAAATGCAGGGAACATGTTTATTTCCCATCAATTATCTTAATTTCGTAATTAATGTCCGGTCTATAGGAGAAACAATTTTGCTGTATAGTCAACTTCTCAGACAAATAATATTTATTATATTCCCAAGTATATAGAAAAGTTTCTTATCCACACAGTGTGGAAAATCTGTGCTGACTTCCGCGTCGGGCAGTCAAGAGTTTAGACAATGCTTTAATTAGCTTTCACGATGATGAGTAAATAGTGTTTATAATAATATAAATATTTACATTTAATAATTAAATGTAATTTCTAAATTATAATTAATTAATTTATCTATATTTTAACCCATTGCAATAAATTCCGTCACCCAAAGTTTGAAAATTACTTTTTCTTTACTCTGGGGCGCAATCACAAGAAGGGATCGTTTAAAGACAAATTAAAAAAAGAGAATAAAGAAATGATTTTATTTTAGACAAAATGTTCAGTCAGGGTTCGAAACCGAGATCTTCGCACGTCCGGTGAGATGCTTTTTAAAGAACAAGGGTTTTTATCACTGATCCCCAAACTCAAACTAATGTTTTTAGTAACTTTTAAGGAGTTAGGTGTTGGTTCTAGGTGAAACATTTTAATATAATAATAAAACTTGAGCAAGATGCGAGGTAGGTTTCACAAAAAAAGAAATAAAACAAAATTGAGTTTTGAATTCGATATATTTCGGGGGTGAGTCCATCATCAGTTTTCTCTGACTCCTGATGATGGGCTCATCCCCGAAATATATCGAATTCAAAACTCAATTTTGTTTTATTTTTTTTTTGTGAAACCTACCTAGCATCTCGCTCAAGTTTTATTATTTTAATGTTTTGAGGAATTTGGGATTTCATTTATTTAATCTTTAAGCATCTCTTTAATTGTTTTTGCAGTTCTGCAGTGATCTGGCTTTTAGTAAACCATATTTAAACACCTTCCAATTAATTACGACACCCAAAGATAAAGAAAAAATATTTTCAAAATTTGAGTGACATGATTAATTGGAAGGTGTTTAAATATGGTTTAATAAGTCAGGCCACTACGCGAAAATGAATAGAGGATTAAAGTTAAAATATATGAAATTCCAAATTATTATATACATTATGTATTAGTTTGATTTTGGCGATTAGTGGCTAAGAAAAAAGAATCGCACCGGACACGCGAAGATTCCGGATTCGAACCCCGGCTGATCATTTTGTATATAATAAAATATTTTCTTTATTTACTTTGTTAATTTAATTTTTCTTATTTATTTTGTAAAATAACAATAAATGACAATCAATCCATTTTCAGATAATCATCACCTTATATAATACAGGAGTTTTTTAACGGGTTATAGTGGTGTTAAAAAACTCCTGTGTTCAAAAGCTTATATAATCTTGGGTTATATAATAAGCTGAGTATAGCGCCAATCACAAAAAGAAATCGTGGTCAATTCTATAAAGTAGTGAGTAAAGAAACAGATGGTTGATTCATGTAAAATTATTTAAATTTTTTGTATACTGTGAGCAAAATTTAAAAAAATTATTTATCATCATCATTGAATATACAGGTTTAATGATTTAAACTAATTTTCATTCTTCATGAAATGATTAAATTAAATTTTGACTAAAATTCTGTTAAATATTAATAGGGAATTTTTTTGCAACGAAATTTTCTCTGGAGAGAGACGGACTGGTAGAAATTTTAATTGAATGTAATGGAAGGCAGTCCAGGGGTAGTGAGGAAAGAAAAAATTAACAAATATCAAATAAGGTGTAATTTATTGGAATCCTTCCTCCTTTCCTTTCAAACCGACGTTTCGGAGGATTCTTCCCTCCTTCTTCAGGGCCTCAAAGGGTCAATGAATGAAACAAATAAAATGTTTCCTTCTTCTCTCCACAGTAGTGTTCAAAACTTTCTTCTTTTTTAGCAGAGGCATAGAAAAACAATTTTTTTTCCTCCTTTTCTTAATTAGTTCTAAAAAAGAAGATAGTTTTGAACACTACTGTGGAGAGAAGAAGGAAACATTATATTTGTTTCATTCATTGACCCTTTGAAACCCTGAAGAAGGAGGGAAGAATCCTCCGAAACGTCGGTTTGAAAGGAAAAGAGGAGGGAATCCAATAAATTACACCTTATTTGATGTGTTAATTTTTTCTTTCCTCACTACCTCTGGGCTGCCTTCCATTACATTCAATTAATAGGGAATATTTTTATTAGCCTGAAGATGAATACAAGGAAACTATAGCCTTAAATTAAATAAATAAAAATATTGAAAATATTGATATTAAACAGAAGACACAATCTTTTAAATTTTTTGTTTGAAAATTTTTTTACTCAACTTATTCACATTTATCCAGAAAATATTCTTTTTATCAAATCCTAATTATTATCAAAATTGATATTTTCTTATAGGTTTTTTTTTTATTTTTCAAGCTATTATTATAATTTTATATGGCACTTAGGTTCAAATCAGAAAAAAAATCTAAGATTAATAAAATTTCAATTCCTTATTATAATGTAAATCATTTTACCAATATATATATATATATATTAGATACATTTATAAACTAATAGGCCTTAAAACAAAAGATACAACGAAAATATTTAACGAGGTATTTTTTCTTTAAATATGGACTAATATCATTAGATTAACATATATAAATAGAATAATATCAACTATTTTATAAATATGTATATTTATAATTCTATTTACAAAATTTATTATTAAAAAATGTTCTATAGATATTAACAAAAAAATATAAATAAATCACAAAATAGATAACTTATTTATAGGATTGTTCATTAATATTTACATTTGTATTTTGTAATTTAAACATTTGATGTGTAAATAATTTGCAAGACCGAGATTCTCAAACCTTTTATATAATAAGACTAACAAATGAATTCTAACTTTAGGATTTATTACAGTAATTGAGAAATGTACTGAACAAAATGATTAATTTTATTTAAAAACATCATATAGAAATAAGAATTTTCTATACATATGTATATTAGGGTGGTCCTTATTTTGGGTATTTTCGAATTTTTACGCTGGTAGAGGCTCATATGGTTCGAAATAAATAAAAAAAAATATCTTCCAAGTTTCAAGTCCCTATCTCAATTTTAACCTGTGCCTCAGAGTGATGCAAGTTTCCCATCTAAATAACATGGGGTTTTTGGCATTGAACGATCAATTTCTTATTCCGGCCAAAGTAATATTTCAAAAAATTTGAATCTCTGTAAACTTTACCCTTATAATAGTAGCTATCCTTCAGAGTTTTTTCAGATTTTTAGTTATTATAATTTTGGAGTTACAGGTAGATAAAATTCTGCCATATCTTAGTGTTAGTAAGTTATAGACTCCAAAATTATAATAGCTACAAATCTGTAAAAATTATGAAGCTACTATTATAAGGATAAAATCTAGAGTTTCAAATTTTTTAAACCATTGCTTTGGCCCGAATAAAAAATTGATCGTTCAATGCCAAAAACCCCATGTTATTTAGATGGGAATCTTACATCGCTCTGAGGCACAGGTAAAATTGAGATAGGGGCTTGAATCTTGGGGGATATTTTTTTATTTATTTCGAACCATATGAGCCTCTGTCAGCGTAAAAATCGAAAATACCCAAAATAAGGACCACCCTAATGTATATATAAAAAGTAGAGGCTCCTTGATTATGTGTCCAATACTTTACTTGGTAGATTTAAATACAAGGTGGATAATATCATCGTGTATCTATTAGAACATTTAATTATTTTGTTGCATAATTATGTTTAAAATTGTACCCGATAACAATCATCTATTTAGAACTTGAATTTAATAGTGAAATAGATTTTTAAAAAGATATAAAGAAGTACACCCTATTTATTAGGAATAAACAAAGTATACCATACAATCCCTAACAGAAAAAAAATCAAGATTAATTATATTTATTATTTATGGACATGAACAACACAGTTTGAGAATCCCTTTCTAGAATAAAAACAGTAACGAAATAGTATCTAATAAAAACTGGATATTTATGCTAATTTTAAAAAGAAAAACAACAGTTTATACAAATGAACCAAGACATGGATTTATTCCTTGACAATTCATAGTTTGATATATAAACAATTTTAATATATATAGATATATATTACAATTATTATTAATACTTTAACAAATATATCCTTTTAGATCATAATATTTCTGTTGTCAAGAAATATTAATTATTAAATTTCTAAAAACAGCCTTATTAATATTTATTTATCAAATATTAAATAGTTTGTGCTAAATATCTAATCTAAAGATATATATAATATATATCTTTTCATTGCTAATGAGATCTAAGATATTCATTTATATAATAGATGAAAACATGAAATAGAAACATTATTCTTATATAATATGGAATTTTTATAAAAATAATAAATAAATAAATAAAATAAAAATAAAACTTAAAAGAGGTTACTTTATCTTTTATTCCCTTATTAGATATAATAACTATTAATAATTATTATTATTAAAATATATATTTAATATTTTTTTTTCGATTATAGAATTAAAATTTAGAAGTTCAAAATAAAGATTCTTAAGTAGGTACTGATAGTTGTTAATAAGGTATTATTGATCTTTGAGGAGGTCATTTTAAGCAAAAACATGTTAAGTAAACATAGGTCCTATTTCAATCCGTTTTAGAAATATGGTTGAACAAAATTATATTAAAAAAGTAAAAATATGTAAATACATTTAATATCATTTTAACCATAAAAATAGCATACAATTAGTATTAAATGTTATTTATGATAACAAAATGAATGCTCACAAAAACTGCTCAAAAAATATGGTCCATCGTAGCAAGCTTAAAACCTGAGAGTCAATGAGTCATAATTAATCCCGTACCATCACATTCTTTTTGTGAATTTGAGTGGCAGCTTTCATTAATGTTTTCGACATCTGTTTGTAAGTGTTTATTTCAACGTTGTAAACCTCGTTGGGTTCTTTAAATGGCTCCAAATGTGTTAAGTTTCTTTTTTTAAATAAAAATTAATATTAAATAAGTGTTTCTAATTAATAGAATTAAATGTAAGTACATGTTTCCAAATAAAATTTTATTCAACTGTAGTTCTGTAAAGGGATGGAATTAGGACCTACCTATGTTCATTTAACATTTTTTGCTTAAAATGACCTCCCCATCAAGTACCAAAGTTTTTTACATTGATTGTGAATCACTCTTTAGCGAAGTGATACTTTTTTTATTTTTCACCTTTTAAATATGCTAAGACGATTCTTTTTTAATAATAATAGTTTTCCTTGGTTAATTGAAATTATATCACATATTTTTTATTTATTTTTTTTTTAATTATATTAAGAATATTTTTTAATCTCCACTAAAGCATCGAGATTTTTAAACATTCAAAACCTCTTTGCGGTCAAATCGAACTAAATTAATCGACTAACTATGCATAAAAGGTTGGAATTCTCTTTCATCTTCCATTTTTCTTGAATCCTATAATCTTTAATCCTTCACTACCCGGCTACATAAATACCTTCAACTCCGATCCCTTCATTGAATATTTTCGATATTCTATCACCTTCTAGTTTCTAGGTTGCGAATGTCAATCTTGGCTTATTTATGTTGAACTTTCTTGCAACATTAAAAAAAAAATTCCTTGATAAATAAATAGAGAAAAAGTGTACAGATTGAATTATTATTTGTAGCAATTGCCAGCCCAAATGCAGTGTGTGAGCCATAATGGCTGAATGATAGTTAGAAACATGGCCTTAGCCAGCGAGGGGGTTGAGGTAAAAGTCGAAATTTTACAGTATATAAATAAAACGTTCAATAAAAATTTAATAAAAATAATAGTCTGATAAAAAAAAACAATCTGGGCATGTCCCCTACTCCTAGGAGTATATCCATACTCACTAACCCCTTGGTGGGTAGCTAACCCCCCGTCCAGAAAATTATATTAATTAACCCCTTTGAAAGTTTTTTCTGACTACAGACTTGGTTAGAAACTTAGATTATCAAATAAAGCCTATTCCAAAAAAAATTAGACTTAACAAAAATTTTCATATTATAAAAATACGAAAAGAATTTGAAAATATATACAAATAATTTGTTGGCTGATTCATTATATGTATATTAGATTTCTAAAATTTATTTGATTTTAAGTTGAACGACCATGGTGTAAACAGAAAAATAATTAAAAAACTCAACTTAAACTTTAAATTTAATTAAAATAAGCGCCCACAAGTTGTGTTTTAATCATGTAAGTAAGCACATTTTTATATTTAAGAAAAATTTATTTTCTGCTTTTTGTTCCATTTTGAAATAAAAGCTTGATTTTTTTGTTTTTTAATTTATTTGTATTTTATATAGGGGCAGTTAAAATTAATAATTAAATTTTTGTACCCATAATTCTAGTAACAGTAACTGTAAAATGTGGTCCAGATCGGACAAAGGGCATAGAATTCCACTTCCCCCAATTTTTGGTAGTTGATATTGATTGTATTGTCATCGTAAATACGTATATGTGCAAAATTTCAAGAAAATCAGCTGTGTAGAAGTCTAAATTCGAATAGAAGATTCACCCAAGACGAACGAACAGTCAGAGGAGCCAACTTAAATAAAAGCATAAAAATATTCAACATTTTGTGCTGCAAGCAATTGCATGAAATAATAGTTCAAAGTGGTTGAGAAATATAGTTTTAGGTTTTACACTTCATTATATTGTTTGTACAATAAAAGTTGAACGTTTCGATAAGTTCATTATATTTTTCTCTTTTAGACTCTCCAAATTAATTGTAAAAAATCGATTAAAACCGTTTTTTTTTCAACTTCTAAGCTCTAAATATTTACTTTATAATGTTCCTACAACAAGTTTTGCATCTTAAAATGTATTTATGGAATTTGAGGAATTCATATTATATATATATATATATATATGTGAAGAAAGAGAGCCTTATAATTAGTATGACTTTTCACGTCCTGTATTTTTTAGAATTCATAATTCTGATAATTATTATTAAATTTTTTTTTGTGTAATAGTTTGCTATATCCTTCCTAACATCTCAGGTACTAAGGCAATCTGATGCGCCTACAATGCCAAGTCCATACTATGATATAGTTCGATTTGATCCCTAATCATCATATTATGGGGCACGCTAATAAATTATTAAATGCGCTGTTTAACTACTTTCCCTGATGTCTGAAGTGATTTCCTGATTTGTGTCGATTCTATCCTAATAGGAGAAATTAACCTTTAGAATACAAGATTTAGAAATGTATAGAGAAAGGAAAAATTGACAAGGAACTCTATAAATTGAATAACATTTTTAGGAAATTCAAAAATGTCCAAACAAATCGCGATTTCACTATATACACGTTGCATGAAAAATTGTAGTTATAATAATAAAAAGAAAATTATTACAAATATAACACTTCTTTATGAATCACAACACCAATAGAAAATATTCAAATTTCCTCAAATCCTCGACGTAAAATTCCAAATGAGGCCTTTTTTCGAGGGAAAACAATTTATTATAAATTAAATTAAAAAATAAAGGAAAAAAAGGTATAGAAACAAGGACCTGTCGGGGTTCGAACCCAGAAGCTCACATATCCGGTGTGAAGTTCTAACTAATCTATAAGTCCTTAATCCCAAACAGATCCTAAATGTCTTTATGTAGATGGTTTTTCATCTTTTATTTTTTTATTTTTTAGTGTTAAGCGGCACCGCCTATTAAATTAAATTAAATTACGAATATAAAAATGTCTATAAAATTTTTTCTCTACTTTCTAATTTAATTTATTGAAAATTTTTTAAATTTATCAACATCTATTTATAGAAGAAAAATTTTCTTCAAGATTTTAAATTTCCATTATGACTTTTATCATCAAATGGTATCAAATTTATGAATAATATATTTGTTCAAGCAATGATTTTTAAAAGCGTGATGAATGTTTTTCTACCTTAAGAGTAATATATTACGCTTGTTTTGAGCCGTTCTTTTGGAATTTTAAAGATTATAAGATTAAAATTTCAATCAGCTCCGAAAATTCTCATTCGTACTTTTTTAAATATATATTATATTTGCATTAAGTAATAAAATATTCAATTTAATTTTCATCACGAAGCTAAATTTTTCTCAATTTCCATAGACTACATTCTATGATGCATAGTACTACTAAATAATTAAGAGGGTAAAGTGATTTTTTTTTAATTTTTTGATGAATTAAAATAACATGTAATAAAGAGGTAGATATCTGAGTTTAGGGTTTCAAAAAAAAAAGAAATCACTGCGTTGGAATTCAAAGCATAGTTTTCAAACTTGATTTTCTTTGTTCATTTGATAAATAATTTCCTATGACCATGTGAAATGGGAGAATACCTCTAACGTCAAGCACTTCAAAAAATAAAATATTTTATCCTTTGACTATATACATAGACTGCTAGCCGGGCAGCCGTTAGCGTACACAAGATCTGTAGCGCCTCTATGGGCAAAAAAAAAGTGGAGAAAATAAGAACTGGGGAAAATAAGGGTCTGGCCAATCAGAAGAAAGTAGGCGTGGCTAAAGTGCCGCTTATTTCAAATGAAAGCCGTATCAAGATGCATACTATATAGATATAATTTAATTCAATATACAATACAAGGATATGCCCAGCTATGGGCAGAGGAGGTGGAAGCTGCCCCCCCCCCTTAGAAGAAGAAATAAAGTCTATTAGACTATTATTTTGGCAATTAAAAAATAGAACATAATAATAATAATAATAATTTATTCATAATTCTTACATGTAAAAATATTTCCCCTAATTCATAGAAGGGTATTTTAAAAATAATTTATAATATTAAAATTATAAACTATATATTTATTTCGATATTATTAATTTATTACGAACTCGCACCCTCTCTCTCTAAAAACTAATTTAAGCTCCCTACCCTAGCTCAATTCCTGGGACGCCTTTGCTTATAAGCCTTATATATTCTAACTTTTATTATTGGCCTGATTGCTTATACAAATACGCTATTTATTTTGATATTGAGCGAAAAATTTTACTTTTTCACCCTCAAAAAAATCTGGAATGGATGCAAAGGGTCCCCCTGTGGTCTCAATCCTTGATTTTTTTAGAAAAATAAAATATGAATTCCCAAGATATTTTTATCAATTCTAATATAAGATTATTTAGAAACAACAAATACGCTATTTATTTTGATTTTAAGCGAAAAAGTTTTTTTTTTTCAAAAAGTTTTATATTCCCTCTCATGAATTTTAAGTTATCATTTCCTCCATTGCCCAACGAGGCGCTACAGATCCCGTGTACGCTAAGTTTACATTGCTTCAATAGGTAAAGGAGGGGTGGTTAGCAGTCTATGTATATAGTCAAAGATTTTATCCTTTTTAGCAAATCTTTCATGTTAGTTTTTTAATTTATTGAGAAAATATAAAAATGAATGAATATTATAACAATGTTGTAATAGTAGTTATTTATTAAGCTGAATGATTTTTCGAAGTTTATTTTTCTATCGTGAGTTATTGCTAGAATAGAAAATTTGTTGCTATCGCTCAAGAGAGCTTGTGTTGATAAAACAAAATTAAAATTCTAATCTCGAAAAGGAGACATTGAAATCTAAATATAGTATTCATAATACAAACGGTTATCTTCTTTTTTTTCGAAACCCTAGTTCAAATTTCTACCATGATTTTATTACCATAATGAAAAAAATAATTATTTAAAGTTGTTTTTTTTATTTATGTATTATAATAATTTTATAGAAATAATATAAAAGACTATCTTTAGAATTAAATCTTATTTTGTTCTGTTCAATTTTTTTGTAAAATCTTTCAATATTTATGTAAAAATTTGTTATATTTAAAAAAATTTAAAGTTGAATAAAAACCAAATAATTGTCTTTTTATATAAATTAAATATGACAGTGTTTTTTTTATATAAAATTATTAATTAAAAAAAAAATATTAAATTTAAAATTAAAATCTTCACCCATTAATTATTTTGCTATTAAAATAAATAAATAAATAACAATTGTCTAAAACATATGGCTTTGGAAGTCGCCGTAATAATAGCTTCTAATCATGCCATATAGATTTATATTATACATAGATTATTTCTAGAGCTAATAATCTTAAGTAACAAAATTGTTGGACTTAGCTTAGTAAATTGTTTTTCATTTTTTAAATGAAAAATTTTTAAAAGACCGATTCCGCTGATCTTGACAAATGTATAGGATGAGAAGGGCTTCGAGCAAGTCGTTTTTTCGGTAAACGTTCCAATGTTTTAAGTAATCGAGTAAAATCTGGTCGATCAGATGGCCGAAAAGACCAACACAGCATTAAAATATCCTATAAAATAAATACAACAAAAATGAGTAAAAAAGTGATTTATTTTTTAATAAATAGATTTTAATCCATTAGAATTTAATTAAGTTAATAATCTGATTCTTTTTTTTTTAAGTGCCATATCAGGTCTCCCTGACGTTTCGGCTCCTCTCCACATATACCTGTGCTGAGTGTGTTTAGCTGTTTTTACACAGATATACGGAACCTACTTTTTAACGCCGGTTCCGAACGGCTAGTTTGGAGAGGTTACTAGGCAATTATACTCTTGGTAGGTTGCCATTGCTTTCCAAGAGGAGGCGACTGCAAATATCTGATCTGCCGAGACTCAGTCTCGAACCAGCCTACTTCGAGTCAGCGACCCGACACTCTATCCACTGACCCACAGTCGCCTCACTTAAGTTAATAATTTATAAAATTTTCAATTGCAGATAGAAGCAGAATTTAAATTTCTAAAGAAATCAGATATCTACTAAAGCTGCTTCACAGGGTAGCCAAAAGGCCTTGATTAATAATTTTGGTAACGGGTTCGATTCCTGAGAGGGTGAACATATCATAATAATAATAAAATCAATGACAATTCGGATTTGGTAGATGACACTCTCACAGGGTTCAGGTAGGCAATTGGCCTTGATTGCTATTTTCTTCCCAACGGTTCTTCGAATTATGAGGAGGTGAACACAACCCCTCTGACATGTAACTAATCCATGAGAACTCGGATTTAGTAGATGACACTCTTTCGTGATTTCTTTAATAAGTTAATAACATTTCTCAAACAGGTTTGTAAAAAAATTTTTAAATGAGATTTTATTTGAATCATTTTAAGATTAAGGGCCAGTTGTATGTCGGTTGGTAAATTCTTTGTAAAAGTTGACAAAGGGTAAAACCTTAGAATTCACCTTGATGGCCAATCAGATGAAAGTGCGTGTCATCTGATTGGTCATCAGGCGAGTGAATTTTAAGGTTTTACTCTTTGTCAAGGTTTACAAAGACTTTACCAACCGACATGCAACTGGCCCTAAAGTATGACAAAATATTTAAAAAATATATTAGATTAACAATTTCACTCTTGCGACTAAATGATAAGGTTTCGATAACACTACCAAGGACCGGGCACTTACCTGTATGTTTAATTGTTTATATTAGAAATAATTCAATATGTAAATTCACTTCTTACGAGTAAAGCCAGAATTGGGTTAAAGCTAGCTTTAACTGGGTAAACCTGACAGACATTATCCAGCTGTTCTGGGTAATGCTCAACATAAATCGATATTTTCATCATCCTCGGAGTTTATCCTGGGAAATCTGAGTTTATCCAAGCTGTTCTGGGTAATGATGTTTATAAATCGAAATTTTCATAATATCCTCTACTAAAAAGTGTTAAAATGTCGTGGTTCTAAAATAAAATGCAACTCCGAATGCTCTCTACTTAGTTAATGCTACTAAGTTAATGCTAGAGTATATAGAACAGACAATAAGGATTCATAATTCATTAACCCAAAACTTTTTGCTGTTTATGTACCGATTCTACCCAATCGCGTGCTCGTTTGACAAATCTGCCACCATTGTAAGAGATTGAATATTTTTATATTAAAATGACAGATAAAATACATTTTAAAGATCGATTTATTTCTATAAAAATCGTTATGTTATTTTTTAACAAATGTAATCAAAGCATACGTTACACCTTATGAAAATTATAATTTTGAAAAAAATCTAGCGAATGCGCGCTTTATACATCTTTCGCTGGTTAAATAAATGCGCTGTTGTCAAATTGTTTTTAGTGTAAATTTTTTTTATACATTTTTCATTATTTATTCATTATTATCTCAGAAACTGTGTTGTAACTATGGATCAAAATTGACTTAAAATATGTATTGTTTAATGTTCGTTTAGTTTTTTATAAAAATGGTATGAAGGGATTCTTAATTATAATTAAATATGTATGTAAATTTTCCGATATCCCGTATAGTGCAATGTATAAGAGTCTGAAAAACTCTATTTTTGAAATTTAATATCTCCGGAACTATATTGTTCATAAATTTCGTTTTGCCACCAATCGATACAGAGGTATTTAAATAATAATCTGTCTAAATTTCAAAAAATTCCTAAGAAAACCCATTTGGCGGAACAACTACCTTAATGATCTTTACAGTCAATGATATAAACATAAATATTTTTTTAATAATGTATAAAACAAATAAATTTAATTTTGTCTTTAAAAGTTAAGTTACATATAGTAATTACCTTAACATCGCGAGAAGCTTGCAAATTAGCCAAGGATTGTTTCATACCCTTGCCAACCTGCCAAATGATTGCCTCTGGAGGTTGTGCATTGAAAGGCCATTCACCACATAAGAGTTCGTACCAGACAGTACCGAAAGCGTAAACATCTGATGCTTGACTAAATGGTAACTCAGCCTCTTCGTGTGGAGACTGACGCACTTGCAATGATCGAACCACTTCAGGTGCTAGATAACATAACCATCCTGGAGGAATGCTAAGTCCATTACCTCGCCTAAAAAACAAACAAATTTTATTAATATTATTATAATAACTGAATTTTTTTATTTAATACAATATTATAATAGGTAAAAATAAAACTAGGCAATTTTTAAGAAAAATAATAATAGCTTGGAGAGGTAAAACATAAAACAAGAATAGCCGGATACTGACTGAGCGAGCAGCTTCGTGAGGCTGCCTCTGGCGTTTGCCGCGGACCCTTTTGCCTCGCGAGGGAGCCTCGGTACAATTCTACGCTAAGCGAGGCTTCCTCGCGCGGCTAGGCCGATCCACAATTAGACTGAAGCGCATCGAATTGAACTTGAACTATGAGACCGCGCGAAAGGCAAAACACTTCCGTCCTGAGTGAACAGGGCAAACGAACTGTGAGGCGCCTTTGAGCATTCACAAAAACCGACAACGGATGGATCGGGCCGAGGTCTCAGGCGAGGCAACGGGCACTTTTGCCTTGGGCGAGCCACGTACTGACCCACCATGATTTGCCTCTAGGGGCTGGCCTCGCGAGGAAAATGTTCAGTCAGTATCCGGCTATTGAAGGATGATAGTGAAAATAAATGTAAAAATGATAGATGCAAATAGAAGTTAAGCGTGAAAATGGAAAAAATGAAAACAGAATAACCGAAATATATATATTCGGAAGATGTTTCGTAAATATATATACAGTAAAACCTCGTTTATCCGGCCCTCATTTATCCGGGCCTCCGGATTATCCGGATCGGATTTGTAGACATTTTTATTTTAATAAATGTTCATATAGATAATAATTTTTAGCTCTGATAGCAAGAATGTATGTATTTTTTAAACAATTATATGCAATTTTGATATAAACATGTTTTTTTTATCGTAAATAAATAGAATTTTTTTTTTTAATGCAATCGAATGCAAGAAGGCTTATCGTTAATTCTGTGAGCAACTGGGGTTTTACTCTAGCAGGGAGCTAGCCTCACTGGAAACCCTCCTATTTTTTCAATACGGGCTTGGGACGGGCTTAGAGAAAAATGTGGAATTCAAAAGATCGATGACTGGATCAAATGTAAAAGAGAAAATTGGTACACACACGTGGAAAGAATGAGCGAAGACCGAATTCTCAAGAAAATTTTAACGAATAAACCAGCAGGCAAGAGAAGCAGAGGTCGACCTAAAAAACGCTTGCAGGACGAATTAGTTAGTTGAAGGCGAGTGGTGAACCGCGACCTAAAATCGTGTACACCTACTTCCACTTTAATTTCCAAGTAGAAGACAATAGATGACAATAGATTATCTAATGAATTCCAAATAATTCCAATCGCGGTTTACCCCTCGGTTGAAGGTATCTGTGGATGCGGGTCTTGAAAGACTGAAGGTTATATGTAGCTGGGAAGACGGACAAGGGAAGAGAGTTCCAGTCTCTAGAAGTCATAGAGATAAACGAAGTATGTGCAGAAGCCTCTCTACACTGGAATATAATGCTCTCTTGGGATATAGGGGCATTCTCTTTGGAAACTCTGTTGAAGAGTCGGGGCTGTGTTTGCTATTATGGCTGGATTCATCCAATGATACTCACTTTTTACTGGATTGGAGTTAAATCAACTTTGATTAAAGATACAATTTGGGGTTGTTTTTAGGTGTAAATTTGACTTTCTTTCCGCAGCATTTTTTAGGGCTTTCAGGAATTTGTGCGCCAACCCTACGTCGATGGGTGAGAGATAAGAGAAGGGGGCTGGATAAGCGAGTTATTTCTATTGAAATAGAGAAGGCTTGTCCAGCACGCGGCCCAAAACGGCTATCAATGTGGCCCAACAAATTTACAAACTTTATGAGATTGCGACTTAAAATACCAGTGATATTTGTTAAAAATACAATAATTTTAACTTGTTATTAATTTATGAGTAATTAATTTTTTAATTTAACATGTTATTGAGCAATGAGGTATTCATAAAATTATTCTTAAATAATTTTGTTTATTCAAGTAAATATTTTCAAATATGAAGCATCCAAATAATGAAGCTAGAGTACCTTGAGAACCCACTGAGAATTCTTTTGAACCAAATATCGACGGATTAATGTCTCAAATAAAATGATAAACGTCTAACTATAATTTTATGTTGATGACTTGTCTTTTACTTTTATAATAAAATATTCATAAAGTAATAAGGTTTAATCTTATATAAGGCGGAATCTTTCTCCTACGAGATGCATGCAAGGTATTATCATATTTTGCTATTCTTAAAAAAAATAAAAATAATTTTTAGAAAAATTACTCAAATATGTTATTTATATGGTATATTCTACGTTTTTTTGCTTATCAGCTATCATTAGCTTTAGTGTATTTTATGTGTGCCCCAAAACGACTCGTATTCTTTCTATGTGGCCAAGGGCAGCTAAAAGGTTGGACACCCCTGAACTAGAGAAAAATATTTAAACATTACCTGTTGCCGTAACAGAGCTTCGTAACACTAAAAAGTCCAAAATCAGTAATAACAACTTTTCCATTTTCCAAGAAAATGTTTTTACTCTTCAAATCCTTATGAACAATTCCTCTGGCATGAAGGTAACCCATTCCCTAAAAAGAAAGAAATAGTTTAATTCTATTTAAGAAAAATGTACCTACCAATCACAACAAAATTGAATAATAATCTATGTCTATAAGCAAAATAATTCATTTTAAAGAGATGAATAATAATAATTTAACTTAATAAGAATCGGAATTAACCTGTGAGATTTGTTGGGCTACAATTGTCGTTTTATTCATATTGAATTTGTCTTTTCTCAAATGGATATGCGTATAGAGAGTCATCCCTTTACACATTGATGTCACAATGGCTAGACGTGGTAATTTCATACAAGCACCCATAAAGAGCACAAGATTTTCATGTCTTGTTTTACGGAATGTTGTTACCTGAAAAGAAAAATGTTAGGAAAAATTATCTTAAATATTTGGTAACAAACATTGAAGTGTTTTCTATTATTAAATAAATAAAAGAGATATTTATTGTTAAAGTCCCCCCCCCTCGCCTTGCGCTGGCTACGACTTTGACCGATTTAGCTGGTCAAAAGACGATATTTTCAAATAAAAAAAAGGTATTCCCTAAAAGCTAAAGCCAGAGGACAATAAGATACCCCTCTTCGATCGCTCCACTCAACAAAAGAAAACTAAGAGCCGTCGAAACCTTTTTTTGGTTTGTTCTTTAATTTTCGGATGCTAAAGCGACGAACGCAAGGATACATTCTAGAATTAATATAGTTGGAAGCAGTGGCGGATTTAGGTGCGACAGCGCCCTAGGGGTCCGATATGGCGGCACTTTTGCTTTATAATAGTAATTATTATAATCAAACATCTTATTTACGAATAGTAAAAATATTTTATTTTGAGGTTTATTATTATAATTTTGATATATGTGGAAACCGTTGCAACATTATTTCTCAAGAAGAATCATCATGACTGAGAAATCGTCATGATGATGGGCAAACTGCGAAGAGAGATGGCACAATAAGAATTTAGATATAATAATAAATTTCTTAAAATGAAACAATAAATACATTTTTTATGACTAATCATACATCACAATATCGTCGAGTGTATGGTAAACCTGCTAACTCACAACAAGGAAATTTTACAGGGCAGAGAAAAAACAAGCAAAATTTAATATTGTTGTTATGGAAAGAAACTATTTTTCACATTTTTTTTAAACAAACTTACAATCGTAATTTTAAGTAGCAGTTTTACTTGGACGATGCTGCATCTCTTTTTCTTTGGAACATATATGACCATATATGATAAAAAATGGATTTATCAGGTTTACACTCTAAGGCGACGATATGGTATGGTCAAGTATTGTAATCGTGCATGAAAAAAGTGGGTTTTTTTTCGAAATATTTCAAAAAGTGCTGAAACTCTTTTAATAAAAAAAAAATAAGTCAAGCCATGGCGTTTTGGTCTAAAAAAAACTCTAATGACTGAACATCGAAAAAATTATGTTTTTACGAGCTTTTTAGTTTCTCTGATTAAGTAGGAAATGGCTAGCTAATCTTTATATTATAGCTCCTTTGAGTAAATATGCAAAAAATATGATCTCCGGATTTTTGACCATTGGTCTACTAACGCTCAAAATTTGTATAAATATGACGCTTTTCCACCACACACAGACAACTCATCTGAGGATTTATATTTTTTAATTTCAAAAAGTATTTTATAACTATAAAAAATAGTTCTTTTAAGAACTCTCCTTATATTTTAAAGCATTCTTTAAATAATAATAAAAATTGCGTAAAATTGCGAGGAGCCAATTTTTTATTTTTATATAAAAATGTTTCACCCAGAACAAAGACCTATCTCCTTAAAGTTACATTCTTTAAATCTTAAATAAATGCCCGAAATTCTCATTTCCAAAAATAACATTAAAAAAAAATCCAAATTTTGAATTTCTTCAATGTTGACTCAAGTTTTTATTATTTAGTGATTTGAGTAATATTATGAGGCGATTTGCACGAACAGCTCTGTTAAAATACATCTAAAGTTTTCCTAAAAACAATTACCTCAGATTTGAAGGCCTCCAATGTGGCTTCATCATCTAAATAGTCCATATTGAGCAATTTAATGGCAACATCGCCATGCCAATTCCCACGGTATACAGTACCAAATCTTCCAGTACCAATTGGTTCTCCAATTTTTAATTCATCATATGGTATATCCCATTCTCGCATTGAAAGCTAAAATATAAAAAATAAATTTAGAAAACATACCCAAGTAAAAGGAAAAATATATTATTATACTCCTTATTTATAAAAATACCAGATCTATAGGTCTATTTATAGGTCAAATCAAAGATCTTAGTAGGTTTTGTTGCATGTAAGAAAGTATCGCCCCCTTAGGAGTCAAATGTTTGTTTTTTTAGTCTAATGTCAATAGGCTGTATTTTCTCCATAAATTAACTTTATATTACCAAAAGTTTCTATCATGAAAAAAACAACATTTCTAATAAGATCTTTGATTCTGTCTTTAAATTGTTAAAAATGTAAAAAAATATGATATTTTATTTTATTTTAAAAATGAAAATACTATGAATTTCAATAAAATCTTCCAATTTTAAATAGCAATGAAAAGATATTCACCGAATTTTGTCTGGGCCATTGTCTGTCGACTGCCTCGCTGTCACTGACTTGGCTGTCTTGGCTATCAACACGGACAGGTGTCCTTTCGCTATCTGTACTCAAACTGCCCGAGCCTGATACCGTTTTATCACTATCATTGGACTGGTGAGTTTCAATCAAATCCTCCACATCCTGTTGATGACGAAGATGATGATGATGATGATGGTGATGATGCATTTTAGTTTGGGTTGTAACCGAGGTGGATGTTGGAAGTGTGGTCGGTTGTAAATCAGAAACAGTCGAAGTAATGGTTATTGTTGCGGTATTAGTATTTGGACTTGTAGCGGAATAAGCTGATGAACTATGATTAAGATTATCAATATAGGTAGGTGTCGTCGCTGTTATTGTATTACTAGTAAAGGATGATGAAAGTGAATTTTGTGATGAGGTGTTTGTTGTAGTAATAACTGTAGATGTAGTTGTCGATGGATATGAGACTGAATGATGATAATGTGGTTCCAAAGTTACAGAGGATGAAGAGGAAGTACCAGAAGTACGTTCTGATGAAGGAACATGAGTAGATACATCTGGAAAACATAAAGAAAACTATCTGAATTATCTACAATTTTATCGATATTTTGAAACTAAATAAGAATAACACAATTTTTTTTCTTAGTCTGATAAAATAAATGAATAATAAATTTAAAGTCTGAATCTTTACTCTATGAATTACAAGGTAGACCAGTGGTGTAGAACCCGCGGCCCGTTTCTTCTAATTTAATTTTAAATTTAATTCATGACAGATTTAATTTTCATTTTATGTAATAGTTCAGACCGTTTATTTATTTAAATTTAAATGTATTTAAACATATATATATATATATTACACTATGATACATAATTACAATTAAGTTCTAATGTTTATGTAACATTTTTCAGTTTTCACTAATATGTTTCCTTAAATTAATTTTAAATAATGTTACACTTGTTGAATTTTTTACATCAGAGGGCAGAGAATTGAATTCCTCAAGCCCCCTGAAATAAAGTGAGTTTTTAGTCAATTCTCTATTTACCTTATGTATCATATCATTATACCTGGTATAATGTTCATGTATTTCATTTAGGATTGTGAATTCTAAATACTGTGGTAATTCCCTATGATACAATTTGTAAACAAAGCTCATTGTTTGTAAGTACAGGAAATCACATTCAAAAAACCTAGGCATTCCAGCATGGTTCTAATCGTTGTTTATCTATCACATTTCAAAATAATTCTCATACACTTATTTTGTAGTAACTGCAGCTCATTTATATTATTTTTTGTACCAAAAGATTGGGACTAATTATGCTCTTATAAACTGTAATTCTTTTATTCATATTTAAGTTATTGCTGATTCTATTAAAATAATTAACCTTTCCATTTATACTTTTAATTAGTTCAATAAAATGCATTTTAAAATTCAATCTGTCATCAACAATAACACCAAGATACCTTATAGAGTGGACATATTCCAGTTTCACACCACTCAGCCAAACCGGAGATATGTTTTCCCCACTAGAACCCATTATCAATACTTTTGACTTTGCACAATTTATTATAAGTTTGTTGACAATTAATCATCTTTCAATTTTTCTGAGAATCCTATTTATTCTTATTTCAGCCATTACACCGTTCAGAAAAGTTATTTCGATTTAAAATAATGTAAAGTTTTATTTTATAGAGAAATAGATAAAAGAAAATTAATTACCTGGAAAGTGAAATTGTTGTTTAATTGAATGTGGAGTAAGATTTGGCAATACTAAGGCAGGACTTGATGGAGTTGAACTATTACAACTAGAGGTATTTGAACTTGAATCAGGACCCTTAAAAATAATTTTTTATTTAAATTAAGTTAAATTTTCTATTAGATTTGTTTTATATTATTAATATAAGTTATACATACAGGAAAGGGTGAAATATTAATCGACGGTTGAGGAGCATACGACTTTTTATCTCGTCTGTTTTTATGAACAGATTGAGAATAATGACTAGGAGAGTTACGTGATTGATTTGGTGATTGATTTGAAATAGCTAGAAGAAATCAACATAAATTAATTATTTTTTATAAATTAACAAAATATTAAATTATGGATATAATATATTTATAGTCAAAATAAAATAAATTAAAAAAATTACTATCGGCATTTTGCAATGTTCTGCGAAATTCATCTAGATAAGCGGAAGGTAGAGCGCATGAAGGTGGAACCTTTGCAGCACAATCACGGTGGCATTTATATTTACATTCTTTACATCTTAAACCTGAAAAAAAATATTTTTATTTATTTATTTATTAATAATAATCAATTTGTTAATATTATTTTAAGGATGAATACTTGAATTGTTAAAGGCATAGTTGGAAGATAAATAGTTTTATATTTTTTAAAGTGGATTATAAAATGAATAATAAAATTTTTAAATTTATAAAAATGATTAGAGTATATAAAATTTTTTTTAGAGAAAATCTAAGAAAGTGAGCTCTTCTTGAAGCTAATAAACATCATACATATGCATAAATACATATAGTATTTATAAACATCATCGAGTCCTAAGACTAGTTTGAAGCAGCCACTCCTCCACTCAACTCTACCCCATGCCAACTTCACTAAAAGTCCCTCAATCATCTTATACCTGGGGAAAATAATTCAATCTAAAGGCGGGTTATATATTAATGAGAAAAATTATAAAATTTATTTAACATCATTATTTCAAATTAGAAATATATAAGTTCAGATATTATTTTCACTCAATATTTGACAAAAATTCCCTACATTTGATTCGCGATTGAATCAAATGTAGAAAACATTCGATTAATTAATGGCAAGCATCTAATATACATGCTAATAGATCAAGCGCTCTGGACTGGGAGATTGAATATATAACATCTGAGATTTCAAATTCATTTGGTGATCTATCCGAATGTCATGCGGGCTATACGCGAAATGAAGTTGGATTGTAGCTAAATGGATCACATCTTTTTCTCTCTTGGTCCAGTCTTAAGAGTCCGCAGACTCCAATAGCGTAATCCGCAGTAGTCGCGCGATAAATATCTTTTTCAAATAAGCGCGGTCAAAAACAATTCTCATTGATATATCAATTATTCTTTGATATATTAATGAGAAAAATTATAAAATTTATTTAAGGACGGGTTCACACGGGGTCGTGAAACGGGCACTACTCATAGGCCAGCCGGTAGTGTTCACTATCTCGTCTGAACTATCGGTAGTGAGAGTGGAGGTCGTGCTCGCCTTCGAATAGGAGAGTCGTAATCTTTCCGATTGGTTGGAAAGAACACGACCGTTTCATTCGTATTTCTACCGAAGAGCTGACAACATGTCCGTATATAAAATGAATAATGTTCAGATGATGAAGTTCGTAGAATTATATAACGAAAAGGAATGTTTTTGGAAAATAAATTCATAACATTACAAAAACCGAGATTACAAGAAATAAGTAGTGAAATGAGCATTGACTGTTTTGGTATTGGTGAAGTCGCTAGAAATCTAAAAGCAGCCTGAAGTTTTGATTCTGCTGGAATTGGTCTTCTCATATTGGTGTCTTTTTTTTAAATTGTTGATTTCACTTTATTAAGCAAAAAACAAATAAGATTTCGCTCTATCCTAAAAATTTTTCTGTAGCTGTTTTGATCTTCCAATGATAACTCCCTGCAAATACTACTGGTGGCACCGAGTATATTCCGTCTCTTTACCCAGTCACACGCCTCTTTTTTTAATGTTTGAGTTTTTCAAATTATTTTTTAATTCATTTTTTAATAGTTCGCAAACAACTTTCGCAACTTCACGTTCTGCCATGATTGAACAACGGGCGAAAAATTAACGACCAACCTGGGCACGTCGTAGCGCATGCGCAAATCAAGTAGAGCTCTCGCCCGGTTCACGACTCCGTGTGAACCAGCCTTAAGTCTCTCGTTTTTTCCCACTTTGCGCTATAAAATATCCTTTAGCAATACTCCATGTCTTAACGAATGTCCGTCCTATCATTTAAACTCTTCTCTTCAGATTCTTCTACAATATTCTCTTTTCATTAATTTGTTCAAGAACTTTGTAATTATATTAACTCAATTAATTTTTAACCAAGCCATGTGGAAAAACTTCAGTCTGTTTATCTCTCCAACCAATCGCCCAGGTTTCACAATACTATGTATAAAAAAAATGAGGGAATATAATAGGTATAACAAAAATGTGACATAAAAAAACATAGGGCAAATAATGAATAGATAAATGATAAAAATTTAGTTTAGTAAAGTGTACCTGTTCCAATAAACATCTGTTTTTCACAAAAATCACAAGTTGTCATCATTTTAAAGGTTTTTGTAAATCGATGAGCTATTATGTGCGTCATCCCTCTTGAGATAGTTGGCGTACAAGGCGATTTAGGTACTTGAAGTGTAGCTATAAAAAAAAAAAATTATAAATCCTAATTAGGTATTTAATAACATCACTACTAGTTATTAAAGTTAGAAATAAGATGAATGAAAGTTGTAAAAGAACAGGAAATGTTTTTGACAAAGAGAGATTTAAAAAAAAAGGCAAGCTTTGTTAAAAATATAATCCTAATCATAATTTTAATATTTAATAGGTGTACAAATAAGTTTCCGCCGTTTTTAATAAAAAAAATGGGCATTTATTGTGAAAGAACCCAACCTTAAGTATTTTTTGAAGTATGTATTGTCCATCGCTTGCCACTCCTTTTCCCCATCTTTCTGGCAGCATACGACGGATACCGCTTCGGAAGAATGCTTCATCTTTTGAGGCTATCCACGAATCGACCCAATTTTTTTTGGTATCTTCATATGATGTGAAGTGCTGCTCAGACAGGCCATGCGCCATCGATCGAAACAAGTGGACATCAGAAGGAGTCTGGTGAATATAGCGGATTGGGAAAAACTTGCCAATTGAGTTGTTTCCAAATAGGTTTTGATCGGTTTTGTGGAAAATCGGCGTTCAACGTTTCTCGGTGTCAGTTCATTTGGAACCCAATTTCATTGTTTTTAAATCATTCCCAATGATTTCAACCGATGTGAAATTGCTTGTTGAGTCACTCCTAAGGTATGTGGAAGTTCTTCTAGCGTTTGGCACGAATCTTAGTCCGATAATGCTTTCAATTCCGCATCTTCGTACACTTTCGGCCTTCCGCTACTTTTTTGTTTTTGATGTCAAATTCACCTTTCTTAAACTTTTGAAACCACTCACGGTAACTTCTCTCACTTAAGGCAGCCTCACCATATGCTTCTACAAGCAATCGATGCTCTTCAGCTTCAGACTTTTTCAAATTAAAGAAGTAAATCAAAAGTTCCCGCAAATGATGCTTATTCGGCTCAAAACTCGACATTTTCGCTCACAAAAAAATATAATATACTGATGAAAATTCACTAAGATTTCAAGGTTACGTTGTTGACAAATAAACAACCTTACGATAATTATGTTTTAATTCTGACAATTTTAATCATAACTTACTGGTGGGACCAACTTTGTCAAACAGTGGAAACTTATTTGTACACCTTATACAAAAAACAATCAATAAATAAATAATTTCAATATAATCTCCCAATAATACAAAAATAGATATTAAAAATAAAAAGATGCAATTTTTGTTATCTTAATTAAAAAAGAGAAAGAAGAATATAAAAATCAATAATACTTTTAGAAAGGTCTTCTCCATTATCTATAGTATTGGGAACATGGTAAGGAGGAGATTTGTTTGGCGATGAGATCAAAGGTGAAGAGTGTCCGAATTCAGAACTTGAACTATTAGGCCCAGGTTCAGTTGGTAAACGTCCTCGGCGAGGTCGACCAGTACTACCGCTAAGTGCCATTTCATTACTTGTAAATATTAGAATATTAAAATGAAATTTTTATGCAATATCATGTTAAATTGTTTTGTCTTTTTTTGTTTGAAAGATTTCTTGATTTATTGAGTGCTGAAGATTGGTTACGTTTGATTGTATGTATTTAATTAAGTAAATGTAAAAAGATGAAGTAAGATCAAATTAAAAATATATAATATATCAAAGCCTACCTTGTAATAAATATTTCGGAACTATCAATTTTATTTCCTAATTGCGATTCATGGGATTTCGACTTGGTCAAAGGAAATGCATCAGGTAATGTGGCTGTATTTGATAAACCAGTTTGATGTTTTTTCCTTGGAGGAGGTGTAGTCGGAAATTTAACACGATCACTTGAAGACATTCCACTTGTACTTTCCCCTTTGTCACCACCTGCAAAGAAAATTAGTTCGAACAATCTAATAGGTGAATAATAATATATAGGATAATAATATGAACAGATATAATAATAAAACTTGAGCAAGATGCGAGGTAGGTTTCACAAAAAAAGAAATAAAACAAAATTGAGTTTTGAATTTGATATATTTCGGGGGTGAGCCCATCATCAGGAAGGAGTCAGAGAAAACTGATGATGGGCTCACCCCGAAATATATCGAATTCAAAACTCAATTTTGTTTTATTTCAAGTTTTATTATTATATTAAAATGTTTCACCTAAAACCAACACCTAATTCCTTAAAAGTTAAATATGAACAGATATTATATCGATTGTTGATAACTAAGTTTCTATAGAAATTAACTAATAATTAAAATTAAAATAGAGTGGAATCTAACGAACTTAATCCGTTCCGCAACTCTGTTCATTAATAGAAGCAATTTGTCCCATAGAAATTAATACAATTACAATTTATCCGTTCTAGCCTCCGAAATTTGTGTAATTTTATTTGTAATATGGGTTTCCTTTGATGAGTAAGAAAAATTTTAAATTCAAGCATTTTTTTTACTTTCACATTTATATTCTATAGAATATATTGTATTGTATTGTATTGTATTGTATGTATTGCGATCGCTTGCCTGGGTCCTGACTCTTTGAGAGCTTCTATCTCAGAGATGAAAAGAGTTAATTTCATTTTGTAACTTCTAGGTGGAAGGAATCGATGCCCTTAATAATTGGAAACCGGATTTAGGACATTAAACCGGATATTGTGGTCCCCAAAGGCCAAAAAGGGGCCTAAAATCCATTGGTCAATGCTTATGTACCCCCCCCCCTGCGTTTCGCAACCAAAGTTTAACAGCTACGAAATTCGAAACTTAAGTTTAAAGGAGTACAGCAAGCTTTTGGTTGAAATCGGAAGACCAGAAGTGGACATTTACATGAAAGATTTTTCGGCTTTTTTTATTTTATCAAAAACGGCACTAACGATTTTTTTTAAATTGGTCTATTTATCAAGTGTCATAAGTTGTTAGTCGTGTATAAATTTTAATCAGATTGAAATAAAGGAAAGGAGTGTAAATTGGGAGTGTCGCGATGATTTCAAATAAATGAGAATGTGAAAGTCGTGTGGCGACCACACCAGTTGATTCTAATTTAAGGTAGTTGTTTCGCGACAATACTAGCAAAAAGTTAATGCTAGAGTATATAAAACAGACAATAAGGATTGATAATTCATAAGCCCAAAACTTTTTGCTGTTTATGTACCACTAGTACCCAATCCCATGTTCGTTTAACAAATCTGGCAATATTGTCCGAGCTTGAATATTTTTATCATAGAAATGACAGATAAAATACATTATAAAGGGAGATTTATAAAATAAAATAGATGTGTGGCACTCGGGGACTGCCGCGGTAAAGCTATTGCATAGCATTTTTTATCAACTTATGCAATTATAATATTTATGCAATATTTTTTTCTTTGATATTAATTCAAGTTACACTTTTTGAGCGTGGTGACCGATAAGAAAAGCAATGTTTTTTCTTTTTCTTTTATTGAATAAATGAGAAGTTAATATTGTTTAAAATATTTTTATTATCTTACAATACATGTAGGTTATTCAGGAATTTTTATCATTGTAACTATAGGTTTATGGTAACTGAAATAAGAAACATAAGTTTGAGACTTGATATCCTCTAAATATCTGGAAAATACCGCGTCAATGGTGGTCCCATATTTTGTTGTGGATTCTTGTGGATCATTATTCATTTTCAAATTCAATTTTTCCGAAAGAAAAGTTGTCAACCGCTCTGAATTTTTATCAGTGAAGTTGATGTTGAAATCGCCAGCCAAGATAAGTGGAAATTTATTACCATATGTACCAAGTATTTTCGACCCTTCTTCAGTGTACTCCAGTAAAGTGCGATGAATAAAATGATAGAACCTCGTCCAATTTTGGATTCGGAGAAATGTAAATTGCTACCATGACTATGTGTAGGCCATTTCTAAGTTTGCTAAGCACGCACAAATATCTCCAACAAATGAGCGCCTAACATTAACATCGCTAACGTGTGCAATATTTATTTTAATATTCGGAGTCATAATATTAGTAACATTATTATTATTTTGGTAAATAGCTACCCCACCTTTTGGAACAGTATCTCGTTTGAATTGAACAATACAATTGAAATGAGGTATTTCAATCGGATTATCAAGCGTCATGCAAGTTTCGGTAAGAAGTAACACATTTGTTTGTCTCGTAACTGAATCTTGTAAATCGTATTTGTGACTATTTAGACTTTGGCAATTGAAAGTCATTATTGAAATGCCATTTCTATTACTAATGAAATCTAAGACACTTTGAGCTATCGTCTGAACACTATTTAAAGACAGTCTTTTGAATTCTTGCAACAAAGATGCAGTCGATGCAGCTTGCCTTCGATTATGATAAAACTTGAATGTAGAATTATCGTTTTTTGTCGTGATATACAATTTTTCAATATTAGTCACCCGAGAGAGCGCAACATAAACGAGTTCCTGAGAATGTGCTTTACTATACTCATATACTATTTCGTCAAAAGTTCCACCTTGCGACTTATGTATAGTTAGAGCAAGAGCTGAAGTTAATGGAAAATGTTTGCGTTTGGCTATACATTTTCTATCCGATGTTAATTAAATATTTGCTGTTCGTAATTCAATGGGAACAGCGAGATTGCCGACTCTATTTTGCACTGCTAGAGTGGCTGCTTTTTGCCTTTTTTTTCTACCCACTTTACCTACGGTTACCAATAATAACCGAAATGTCAAAAATCCAATTTAGAATGGTTATTCCTCGACTGTCAAATGAAAATCGATCATTATTTTTGAATTAAAGTCAACATGAACTGCAAATTGCAAGTGATATCTGATTAATAATAAAGGAATAAACATATTAATATTTCAAATGAATTTGGATAAAGTTTAGCAACGATCCGTTGCAGTTTATTTTATTTTATCAATTAAATAAATAATAAATATAAAGAATGTAATTGGAATTTATAATGTATATTTTATTTTCAAATATCTGTTAAAAAGAGCGCGAAATCAGCAACGACATCTGTGGCCAAATAGAAAGTTAATATCACGCATGCGCACTCTATATAAGGAGCCCTAGAGCCGGTCGGAGTGGGGGGTGTTAGGTTTATTTTCGTTAGGGAATTTCTTGATTCGGTCGCCGCGCTCAAAGCCCGCGATAAAAGCTATGCAATAGCTTAAAAAGTTATTAATAAGCGATTGAAAGCTGTTGCGACAATGGCTGAAACGAAAAAAAACGTCAAAAAAGTACTAAATTTAACACACTTTTTAGGTTAAATACATGCGTTGTTGCCAGCTTGTTTTGAATGTAAATTTTTCATTATTTATTCATTATTATCTCAGAAACTGTGTTGTAACTATGAATTAAAATTTTGTTAAAAAATGTATTAGTTATTGTTTAATGCTGGTTTAGTTTTTTATAACAATGGTAAGAAGAGTTTCTTGATTATAATTAAATATGTATGTAAACTTTCCGATATCCAGTATAGTGCAATGTATAAGAGTCTGAAAATCTCTATCTTTGAAATTTAATATTTCCGGAACAATATTGTTAATAAATTTCGTTTTGCCACCAATCGATGCAGAAGTATTAAAATAATAATCTCTCTAAATTTCAAAAAAATCCTAAGAAAACCCATATGGTGAAACAACTACCTTAAGTAAAAAGTTTTTGAATACAAAGATGAACAAAGATAGAAAAAATTTCAAAATTAGAAAAAAAGAGATATATTTTACCTTTTCCTTTAATAAATGGAGGTGTTGAAGGAGGAGTATATTGTGAATAGTGATGTTGATAGTGATGGTACTGTGGATGCTGTTGATATCCGATTGCTGGAGGCGACAACGGGGCACAAGATGATGAAATATGCGGAGGGAGAGAGTTAATCGAGATAGTAGATGAAGCTGTATTTAACGTAGATACAGAGCCAGCCCCGGTCAAGTTACCGGTACTTGTATTGTTGTTGCAATGATTGTTATTATTGTTGTTGTTAAGCTGTGCCAGTCCTTCCTCTGAAGGAACCGAGGCTCTTGAGTGCCTTGAACGAGGTGGTCTTGGTGAAGCATTCGTATGTAAAAGAACAACCATGGCCGAAGAAGAGGTTGGCGTGGATGGTGTCTGTCGCCGATCCCAAGAGTCCCAGTATAATTCTCGTGTATCATCGCTGGTGGAATTGCTATCTAAAGTGTAAGCGTCTATGCAACGCGTAAGGTTATTGAGTGCACGAGCCAAACGTCTTAGCTCTTCATCGTGGCAATTGCTTTCGCACAAAAGACCGCTCAGTTCCTGGCCGCTCTTTGATTGGAGCTCTTCTACCGAAGTGACACTGGCACAAATTCGCTGTAACAAGTAAAAGAAATTAATTTGTTAGCAGTGGCGGATTTAAGATTTTGCCGCCGGTAGGCTGAAATATTTTTCAGCCGATTCTCAGAGTCGGATTTAAACTCTTTTGGGCCCTAGGAAAAATCTTTATTTCGAGCCCCTACTTAAAAACATTTCAGCACCCTAAGTAAAAAAATAAAATATATTTAATACATGTATATAAATAGTCTTCAATTGCCTCTTTAGCCTAGGTCAAAGTCCGCCCCTGCCTATTCACGTCAGAAGGGAAATATTTTAGCACATTTTGAACCTCTCTAGAAGCCGGGACTTTGTAATTCTCCTGTTACATACGAATATTTACTAATTCTATTGACAAAATTGCCAAATCATTTAATCTCTTTTCCGACATTGTTGATCTTTTTTACGATACTAATTATAATTCTGCTGAGAATGAAATACAATATATTATTGTTACTACCACTGAAGAGGAGACTGGGGGGAATGTCGCATTGGATTTCCTTCACTGACTTTTAAAAACCTTGAAGGAGGGAATAGCCTCCGAAACGTCGGTTTATGAATAAAAAGATAGTATAAATTATCTTCTTTTTTTGGATTGCCTTATCAAAATCCATCTAATTATTTTTTATTAATTGATATAGTTTTTCTTTAGGAGACGGAGTGGTATAAATATACAATTGGATGTTGATGAAGGCAGTCCAAGGTGGTTGTAAAAAATAAGAGTATTTCGGTTTTATTATTTTATATTTATTCGATTAATTAAGTGGGAGATAAATTTAAAAACCTAATTTATGGATCGGAGAATTTACCACTGCTCGAAGCCCCTAAAAACTTAGTGAATTGGATATTGGATTGTATCTAAGTTTCTGAGATTTGGCTCGTGATCCCGGATTCTTTCCTTCTACTCTGCTCTTTTCACGATGGAGGGGCCATATATACAGGCCTTTAGGGGATGCACCTTCTGGTGTATCTCCTTCTCTCATCAATATCATTAAAAAAAAAAAAAAACGACGTTTCGGAGATTTACTCTCTCCTTCTTCAGGGTAACGAAAAGTCAATGAAAGTATATCAATTCATAACTACTTCCTGTCTCCTTTGACTTATTGGCATTGTCAAAGGAGACAGGAAGTATCGAGTGTTTTTTTTAGAGGTATAGAACTTCGAATTGAAATAAAACACAAGAAAATCGTTTTAATGTCCATCAATTTGGCTTTATTGGAAGGATAATTTTATGCCATTAATGTTTAAATATGATTTCGGGCATGTGGCCGCCGCAGCTGGCTCGAATAAATCCAATTCTACAGGTCCAATTTTCAACCACTTTTTCGAGCATATGGGGCCGTATGTTGGCGATAACGCCACGAATGTTGGCTACGTCAACAAGCAAAATTGCCGCATTTGGAGTGAAGAGAATCCACATGAGACCCTTGAGACGCCATTACATCCACAAAAACTGACTGTTGTGGTAGTGCTCTATGGGCTATCTTCCGAAATAATGCTGGAGAGTCAGTTACCGTTAATGGAGACCGGTATAGAGCCATGATAACCGACTATTTTGTTCCCGAATTGGATGGCATGAATGTGGATGAGTTGTGGATTCCAACAAGACGGCGCTACATGCCACACAGCGCACGTCACAATCGATTTATTGAAGGAAACATTCGATGAGCGCATAATTTCGCGGAATGGACCTGTCAATTGGCCACCAAGATCGTGTGATTGGACATTATTTTCTTTGGGGATATGTGAAGTCGCTCGTCTACGCCAACAAACCAGAAACGTTAGGGGACTTGGAAGCCAACATTCGTGGCGTTATTGCCAACATACGGCCCCATATGCTCGAAAAGTGGTTGAAAATTGGACCTGTAGAATTGGATTTATTCGAGCTGAGCCGCGGCGGCCACATGCCCGAAATCATATTTAAACATTAATGGCATAAAATTGTCCTTCCAATAAAGCCAAATTGATGGACATTAAAACGATTTTCTTGTGTTTTATTTCGATTCGAAGTTCTATACCTCTAAAAAAACACCCTATAGTTATGAATTGATATACTTTCATTGACTTTTCGTTACCCTGAAGAAGGAGAGAGTAAATCTCCGAAACGTCGGTTATCGAATAAATGTAAAATAATAAAACCGATATAGTCTTATTTTTTACAACCACCTTGGACTGCCTCCATCAACATCCAATTGTATTTTTTATTAAATTTGTCTCTATCCCCCTCCCGGAGTCAGGTTTTAGCCGGATGCCTCGAGTCGGATTCGAACCCAGGTACACTTGGTTAGCAGGCTGACACGCTAACCCCTAGCCTACCCCCCCTCCCATTGTTGATCTTAAATAATTTTTTATTCTTTTGAGACATGAAAAAGATCTTTCGGAAGACGCATTAGTAATTGCCATGGTCTTAAAAATTCTTAAACCTATATCTACATTCGGAAATATATCTATCGCCGAAAATTTGCCGCAGTAGGCTTCAGCCTACATAGCCTAATAAGAAATCCGCCACTGTTTGTTAGACAAACTTCTGGCCGAAATATTCAAATAGATTTGCTTTATATAATTTAAGAAAAAAATGTCTAAAAGTAAACGAATTTTTGAAAAAGAATAATACATAAATTAAGTGCTTCAAATAAAAAAGCCTCGCACTTAGGCTCGCATACTGAGAGTCCCGTACAGATTATAATTGATGATGATTAACAGATTCTTATTTAAACCATAGTTTAACAAGTTTTAGACGTTATTTCTTTTTTCAAAATGTGTTACTTACTTTCATTAAAAATGCTGAATTAATATAATAATTAGTACTATTTAATATTTGAAAAAATTTATGTGATTTATTTATTATTTCTTGTAAATTTTGTATTTTTATAAAAATAAATGCAAGAAAAACGATTATGGGCCGTCCATAAAATATGGTGCCAGTGTAAATGTAGGCATTTTCGATCCCCTTGTCACAATTCGTCAGATTTTTTTGTAGACCCCCTGACTATAATCAAGTCACAATATTACAGTCCTCCACCTTGTTGAAGAGGAAAAATGAATGATAAATTGTATAAATTTTAGTAATATAAGTATCTTCTCTTCTTCAAGTGCCATACTCGATTCCGAGCGTCGGCGAATACCGAGGGGTGAAACGCGACCTAATATAGTGTACACCTACTTCCACTTCCACTTTCATTTCGAGAAGACAATAGATGAAGAGGCATTCTCTAATGAATTCCAAAATAATTCCAAAGACGTGTACACCTAATTCCAATCGCGGTTCACCCCTCGTTGATTACTATGGAGAGTATCCTTTCCATTGTAACTTCCCTGAGGAAATTTTTCACAGGGGTGGTTTCCTATTGCCTTCCCCTGAAGGAATCAGATTATAGCCGGTCCAATTTTTGTAGTGAGTCGGACTTGAACCCAAGCTAGCTAGAAATTATATTTATTTAAAAGAAAATAATTTTGGTGAGTACAAAATTAGAATGTTTTAAAATCAATAAATCAAGTTTAATTAGGGTTCAATAAACAAATTGTTATTTCACGGCGTAAAGGTGAAAAATAAAATCATCTTATTATATTAAACGAGCAAAACTTGTATATATATATTTTTGGTGATGGTGGGGGAGATGTGGGGGGTGCAGTGGTGCAGGGATACGGGGGGCGAGGGGGAATTGCGGTGGGGTGTAGGAGGTGGGGTGAAGTGATGGGGGTCCGGGGGCGAGGGGGGGTTCAAGGATTAATATATAGCTTTTAACTGAAGCAAAAAGTTACCGAGCATCGCTCGGTGGCCAGGGACTGATTGTTAAAAGAATAAAAATGAAATTAATATATATATGGGATGTCACGTTTGCTCGTCACATATTGTAGAGACCCCCATGTTGTGTATATATTTTTTGGGCCATCCCATATGTTTTTTAAAATACTTGAGATATCAAAATCTTTCTTATTTATCATTCATAATAAGGTCAGAATAAATGAATTTGTCAAATCTTTTGTGCAGCCATTTCTGAATGCCTAGATGGGATGATACATGGGATGATGATACATTCTCTTATAGAAGTAGTATTAATGATAAAATACGATTTAATTTAAAATAAAATAGAGAAAAAAAAAATATTTACCAGAATAGAATCGGGACCAAGTCCAACCACCTGTAGCCATTGCTTTAGAGAAGGCAGATGACGTAATTCCACGGGAATCGATTCTTGACAAAGTTTATTTTTTGCCACAAGTTGTTTAGCGTATAGTTTGATCAATTTACCCTAAAAAAATGGTAAATTGGTAAGTAATGTGTAAAACTAAAGAGAATTATATATCATTAAGTATACAAAAATTTTAAAAGAAAATATAAAATACAAATAAATTTAATTGAGGTAATTTATTTTATAAATTGACGAGGTTTAAAAAAAAAATGTTTCATATTTCCAGTACTACTGAAGATGGTCAACCACTGGGGACCGAAACTGTATAATGAATAAGAGTAAGTTTTACTAAATTAATATTTTATGTGTGACTAGCAACCTTCGAAATTTCAAGAATATTAAATCCATGTTAACTTAATTTTGGAAGAGCAAATTAAATAATAAATAAACTGCAACGGATCGTTGCTAAACTTTATCCAAATTCATTTGAAATATTAATATGTTTATTCCCTTATTATTAATCAGATATCACTTGCAATATGCAGCTCATGTTGACTTTAATTCAAAAATAATGATCGATTCTCATTTAACAGTCGAGGAATAATAATTCTACATTAGATTTTTGACCCTTCGATTATTATTGGTAACCAGTGCTGAAGACATGGAGGAATCGACTTAAAATCAAAAATAACGATCGATTCTTATCTAATACTAGAGGAATAACCTTATTGTATTCCATTTTAGATGTTTTGACTATTAATGGCAACCTCGACTGAAAACGTGGAAGAATCGACTTAAAATCAAAAAGACTAAATTCTTTTATGGCAAACAACTTAAGCTTGAACCAATGCCTGGACTTCCGTTCGAACGGGCAATACCACGTTGTTATCGACCTCCAACAGCCGAAATCCTGCAGATTCCAATTCCCCTACAGGTACTATATAAGAATCGAACTCCACGTCTCCAAAATAAGTGGGAGGTCAGAGGAGCCTTGACTATAATATTAGCCCACGGTTTATGCTCATCGGGGTTTATTATGGATGCGAGTGTTATACCGCTTTGGTGCATGTAGTTTATGAACGTTCACAAAGTCGAAGTTTGTTAATCAATCGGGGGTTAATGAATTTTATACCCAACATGGAAACCAGTTGCCAGGAAGTAAAGGCCCAACTAGATTTAAAACTTGATAATATATTCCATCCTTTAATACTATGCCCAAAAGAATTATAAATTTGTTGCAGTATCAATGATACGTGGCCTCCGATGTGTGTAAACAAAGTCGTGTAGAAGGGCCCTCGGACAAATTTTGATACAGGGCCCATCTAGGCCAAGCTACGTTACTGCTGGGTGATATCTTTTCCAACAAATGCATTGAAATTTTGATACATTTTTTTTGTTTAACTTGTCTATGCACGTAGGTAACTTAAATTAATTAAAGTTAAACCTAATAAATTTTTTAATTTTATTTATTTTCTTAGAAAGATGGACTGGTAAGCGAAATAAGTAAGTTATAATGAAAGGCAGTCCAAATTATTTAAATTTGTTATTCAAATACCGACGTTTCGGAGACCTTTTCTCTCCTTCTTCAGGGTAATGAATAGTTATTGATGGGTGAGAATAACTCGGCTCCCATATGTCTCTCTTTTCAGTGATAACAACAAAATTACAATATTTTTCACAACTTGACTAAGTACACTTATGATATTATGGTCAACTTGAGTAAGTACACATATGATATAATGGTGAAAAGTATTGTAATATTGTTGTTATCACTGAAAAGAGAGACAAATGGGAGCCGAGTTATACTCACCCATCAATAACTATTCATTACCCTGAAGAAGGAGAGAAAAGGTCTCTGAAACGTCGGTATTTGAATAAAAAATTTAAATAATTTGGACTGCCTTTCATTATAACCTACTAATAAATTTTACTAAATGTTGTAATAATAAATGTTAGAATCCTCCTGTGCTCACGGCCCTATAGGCCTGGGGGCCCGTGGCATTTTGCCGACTTGCCACCCTATAGTTACGCCAATGGCCACTGAGGAAGTCGAAATAAATCGACGAAAGGTCTGGGCCATTTAATAAAAACTCTGTTTTTTATTTATTGTCCAATTCCCTGCTATTCCTGTTTTTATTAATATTTATTGTGGATGCGAGTGATATACCAAAATATTTATATTTTCAATAAAATGATTTAGGGCTTTTTAGCTCTTCAACGTGATAATGGACGATATTATCAAAAATCTACGCGAACTCCTTGGCTACAAATTGGGGGAGACCACTTTGCCAGTGGTGTGCTATGCTGACGACGCGGTCCTGATGGTGGAGTGCCAAGAGGACTTCAAATTCTCTGGAAATTCCGATCTGCTTAACATGTAAGTCTCTACCACCAAGACAAAATACATGGTGATTGCAAAAGTTTCCCTTAGGTGTAACTTAGTCATCAACAAGAGTCCAATAGAACAAGTCCCAAGCTTTAACTATCTGGGAGTTCAGATTTCTAGCAGACGAAACCTTAAGGAAGAAGTAACTTCGCAAGTCATCAAAGGAGCAAAAATTTCGGCCTGTCTATCCAATCTAGTTTGTAAAAATAAGTTTATGTCTGCCGAAAGTAAAATTAGGATATATAAGACCTGTGTTCGCCCGATAATAACATATGGGGCTGAGTCCAGGGCAGACACAACCCTTACAAAGCAGCTTCTCCGGACAACTGAGATGAGAGTTGTAAGAGCCATCCATTCGAAGAGCCTTTATGATAAAATCCGCAGCGAACACCTTAGGCAAATAAGCGGTCTACAGGAAATAGTATGGGTTCATGTAAGAAGAAGATGCTGGGCTGCCCATGCAAGACGACCGTCTCCCGAAAATATTGTCAAAAAACCGTCCCGAGGGGGTCAGAAGCCGGGGAAGACCAAAAAAACGATGGAAAGAGAGTTATGACCCTGATGACTGAATGTAATATGTTGGAGAAACAGGTGTTCACATCTATATAGAAGAAGAAGAAGTTCGAAAACTTCAGGATGAAAAATGCAGATAATTAGAAAAAAATAGAATGGTTACACGAAGAGTATTTAAACAATTGTAGATAATCAACTGAAATATGACAGAAAAGTTTGTATTAATAAGCTGCATCATTATGTCAAGTTCAACTTTCTAGCAAAACATTCGTTGAAAAAATTGCCAATCACCAAAATCTACAAAGAGTGCAAAGAGTTTTGAAAAAGTTTTCCATTTTTTCTTCACTTTCTCTAAGAAAACCTTTACAAATACACTCACGAGCAAAGAAATGGAATCACCTCACTTGCGAGTTATTAAATGTAATTTTCATTCTCAAATATAATAATAATAATATAATATATTTCCATTAGGTTATTATTCTACATTTATTTTATGCCTCCTCTACACTATGAGCCAACTTGGGCCAATTCAAGCCAATGGCTAGCTTGTATTGGTCATTGGTTGACGCTGGCGATGAGATTGGCGATGGTTGGCCTTCGGAGCGGTTTTTTCGATATATCAGAGGGCCAATGTTAGGCAGGGAAAGTGAGCAATGGCTAGGTGTCGTTTCCACAAGGCCATAGACATTGGCCCAATTCTTGGACCACTGTGTGGAGGCACCGTCACTCGTTTTACTGGTGGCCAACATGGTCAACATATTTGGCTCATGTTGGGGCATAGTGTAAAGGACCCATTAAATGCTGAAAATGAAACTTGTAGAAAAGATATTTCTATTTCTAATAAATTACAAAGAAACATACAAAGTATCATTGAATTAATGAAAAGAGAGTGATTCCATTTCTTTGCTCATGAGTGTATAAAGTGTTTGCTACTTTTGACAAGACAACATATGATAAATACAAGCAGATCAATAAAAGTTTTTTTTTCAATGTCTATTTTTCTTTCTTTGTTTATTTAAATCAGCGCTCGGGGAACAGGGGTAAATTAACCCAAATGGGGTAACAATCAAACTATCGGGGTAATAAGGACATTTTTAAAATTTTGTATTTTATAAACTATTATAGTATTTTAGTTTGAATTATGTTAATGTTACAAATTTTATTTACTTAGAGATAGTTTTCATGTAAATTCCAATTAATTCAATAAATAATATACATTTATAAAACTAAAGATTTGAGCATCTTTTTTTTTGAAAATAGTTGGAATGTTTTTCAAAAAATCAGCACGGGTACAGATTAACCAATGTTTTTTAAAAGAGAAAGAATTCAATCTTTAGGACAAATTCTAAGATTTTAGTAGAAATATCATTAAATTTCGATATCAGAGGGGATTCATCCCTCAGAAGTCGAACCTGAGAACTAACATGCTTGCCGGGCAGACAGTCAATCAGCTCACACCTTCGAGACAAAAAACCTCTCGCCGATAGTTATTTTTTGATTTCAAGTTTGAATCTTATTTAGTTTACGAGTACAATGCTCTGAAGGACATTGTAGTTATGCTGTTAAAAAAAATATAAATTTACTATATGTTTTTACAGTGAGCATGTTAGTTCTCAGGTTCGACTCCTGAGGGGATAAATCCCCTCTGAAATCGCAATTTAATGATATTTCTACTAAAATCTTAGAATTTGTCCTAAGGATTGAATTCTTTCTCTTTTAATATACATTTATCTTGCTTTTCGGAATGTAGGGGTAACACCGACCTACGCAAAAATATTTTGGGGTAATGGCTAAAAAAGTTCCCCCGACCTCTGATTTAAATGAATAAGCAAGTAAGTGTTTGCTGGTAAACGTGAATTACCTCAAGGGTGCGTATTTCTTGTTGGGTGAGTTCTGCACTAGTGGCGCATTGGGTTCTTAAGCCTTCAAGTAAATCAGCCGAGATGTCGATCATGGATTGTAAGACATCTAACGAAGGACGAGTTTCTTGTTCATCAAGATCTTCATCAGCCATCTTTTCAATTTTATTAATTTGATTTAGATGAAATAAAATAGAAAGGTGTTTTCAAAGATGAGATTGAATGGAGATAATTGTTCCATTTTATCTCCGATATGGCACACAATAAAACGCCAAAAAAATCGACATTAAAATTCATAACACTCGCCATTTATCTGACAAGTCGTCTTGATAAATAAAATAAAAATGTTTCTATATTAATAATATATACATACTTATATATATTCCATTAGACATTAGATATATGTACTTTACAATATGATGGCCATTTTAGAAAAGCAAAGATATCATGAATGAAGATGTTACATTTCAATGTTAAATCATTAGCTAAAAACGTCATCTTTTTTAAAAGAATATAATTAATAAACCGAACCTGAATTTATTCCCTGGATGCCAAATAATTGAAAATAATTTATTTTAAAATTCTTTAGATTTCTATCTGTTTTTAAACATAACCCTAAAGTTAAGAGCAAGACTTTCTTTTTCTATCCCCACTGACCAACCAGTGGCGGAACTATAACACCGCACGATACCAAAACCCTTAAGAAGGGGGGGGAGAGAGTTGGAAGGTGATCAAATTTTTTGGATTTATTATTTTTTAACTTTACTAAAATTTTCCTTAATTTAAATCAAAATACATTGACAAATAACAATTTTTGTTCATGTTTTAAAAACCCTTCTTCTTTTCACGATGGAGGGGCCAACCCAGGCCTTTAGAGGATGCACTTTTTCGGTGTAACTCCTTCTCTCATCATTTTCATTATAAAGAAAAATGTTTTGCTTAGGGCCTCTCCAATACCTTATTTAGACACGACTAGTCCGTGCCTTAGATAAAAGATACCTGCGGTGTGCGGGTTTCTCGTCTGAAAGGGCCCTTTTCGCCAACCAATTTCTGTTTTTTTGCATTTAAATACTGATTCCTGGGGGGCCCTCAGAGAATTCTCGCACAGGGTCCCAGAGGTAAATCCAGCACTCAAACCCTTGCAAAGTGAAATAGTTAAAAGTACACATAGATATATGCATATTTAATTCCTTCTGAAGAATTACAATTTTTCGAAATCATGTAGCAGAATTATTTTAGTAATAAATTTGAAGTTTGACAATATAGTGTAATAAAAATATAATTAAAGATAATGTTCTGTTTTCCGGAGGGCCCCGAAAATGTGTTGTTCCGCCACTGCTATATGTATGTAGTAGCTTTTACTATGTAGTTAGTTTTCGAAATCTTATTAAAGATCTTATCTGGTAATTTTTTAATGCCCCAGTCACCCGCTATTAGGCTACATCATGGCCTCTTGATCTTTCTCCCTCTCTTAACTTTGCAACTATATTTGATTGAATAGCCTGTAAAAATTATTTGTTGGAGTACTTTCAAGTAAAATTATTTTAGCTCCTGGAAAATAATTACTTTGGATGACAGATGTAAACTAACTGTGTTAAAAAATGTTACTCTCCATCAAGATGAGAAATATTCCGTTAAAAAGTTTTAAAAGCCTATTAAACATACATGTTAAAATATAATTTTTATTTTGAGGCCCCTTCGAATGTTATGAATCTACCAAGTTGCCTTGTTGATAGAAACTAGCCTGTTTTGCGCTCTGTAAAAACGTTAACTTCCTCCTTCCGAACACAATAAAAGAAAAATATAATTTTAAAAACTAAAAACACGCTTTTGTCAGTAATTCACTAAAAAGTACAAAATAATGTAATAACCTAATGAACATAAAGTCAAAAAGCGTAGGGCACTTTGTCGAAATTAATTAAAACTACATGTTCTGCGCCCACTCTTTTTGACTATGTTTATTAGGTTATTACATTATTTTGTACTTTTTAGAGAATTACTGACAAAAGCGTGTTTTTTAGTTTTTTAAAATTATAATTTACTTTTTTACTTTTTATTCTTAATTATTTTTATATTGAAAAGTTTGCGGAATTTAACAGAATGAAATGTTTTTTTTTTATATATAATTTCATTTAAATTGGGAATTGAGTAGGTAAACAAATATTTTTATAGAAAAATGCTTGTGTAATTTAACAGAAAAAATCGAGCCCAAACGAGTCAGTTACATACAAACAAACAAACAAACAAACATACAGGTGAAACTAATAAAAGCGTGTAAAAAAAAAGCTTTTGCTACCCATTTTCTCGTTTAACCAGACGCCTGTGTGCTGGTCAGGGCGGCGCAAGGTAGGTTCAGCGCGTTCGCCGGAACCCGGCCCCGCGTTTTCAGAGGCCCCGGGGTCTACGAAAATTACCCAATTAAAAAACACCGATTTTGATTAATGTTTTACACAATGATAATACCATTAACAGATGCAAGACATTTTTTTAGTAGCGATGTTTCAGTTTAAATGAGTGACCAAAATCATCAAAATTCAGTATAACTCCATAAAGTTCTCATATCCTGGAAACTACTTTAGATAAAAAAATCCAGACGCTTTCAGAGAAAAAACTAAATTAATAGTTTTTTTGCAAAAGTCATACATGATTAGAGATTTTGTACTTTCATTGAATTTTTTGCCCCTTGAAAGCGAATTATGGATGCGAAAAAATATTACTTGGATTTGTTTAAAAAATGCATATAAAATAGAGATAAGACTCCCCAATTTTTGGAAGCCTGTCGACGAGTCGCAGCTTCTATGAACTTGCATAGGAACTGGGCATAGCAAAGCATGACATTTATTAGTGGTGTGTGTCTTGCCGTTCATTTGTTTAAAACAAAAACGCATTGCTATGGTCTTCGATGCTGAGCGTTAGTCAATCTCTCGACGTGTGGCAATGACTGTGATCGTTACGTTTCGGTAAATTTAAGACGATGAATATTTTTCAAAGTAAAGGCCGGTTCAGACGGAGCTTTTTCTCTTGTTCGTTACTTGTTCGAGTAACTGTACATTTGGTGGCATGGAGGGGTCGAAATGACGTCACTCCGGACTGTCTCAGTAGCATGCTTGATTGATTGATTCAAAAGATAGACCATGTTCTAAAAAAAAGTTAAGCTACTCGAAGCTGGCAGTGGCCAGTCAATCAGAAAGTATTATTTTATCACGTGGGTAACATCAGCTGATATCACAGAACTGCTGATATTTTGTTTCTCAATGTTCAACTCTTTACTGCAATGAATAAAGAGAATATGTCTTCCAAATTCCAAAATTGGACTCAAGAACACATTGAAATATTAATTGATGCCTTTAAAGATGATGCATTCACTTGCTGACACTTGCGCGCGCAACCTAGCCGGCCAACTTGAATTAATTTCTGAAAAAGCCTCGTGTGAACCCAACAAACAAAAAATCAGCCTGACTGAACTAGCTTCAAATTGCAAGTAGGGCGAACAAGTTAGGAGCAAGTAGCAGAAAAAGCCTCGTGTGCACCAGCCTTTATTGTGGAATAAACCGTGACATATATATTTTCAAAACAATTGATTTCTGATAAGTAACAGTGGATTCAGCAGAACGTAGTTCTTCGCGGTTGAAGCTAATAAAAAATTATCTGCGATCATCGATAAGCTAAGAGAGATTTTCATTTCTGTCTATTCTGTCAATAGAAAGTGAAGTAGCAAATTCAATCGATTTTGATGAAGTTATTAAAGATCTGGCGTCGAAAAAAGCGAGAAAAATTATTTAATATTATTATTGGATTGGATTATTATTTAATAGGTAGTTCTTTCACAAATGCAAAAATTCAAGAAGTCTTTGAAACTTGGAATATAAGTCATTCTCTGATGAGATAAAATCAATAATTCCCCCAAAGCATGCTTTGCACGTAGCACGCGTTTTGCCGACTCCCAACACTCTCTCGCGGTCAAATTAGAAAAGTGCCGGACCACTTCATTCGCGAATACATATATCCCCATGACTTCAAGGAACTGGAACTCTCTCCCAGCCTCTATCTTTCCCAGCACCTATAATCTTCAAACCTTCAAAACCGGAGTGCATAGACACCTACGTCTACACCCTCTCACTTAATCAACTTTCCCTTCTCTTCGGTAATGCAAGGGTCTTTTCGAGATCCATAGGAGCTGCATCTTTACTGGTGCACCCCTTCTTGCATTCGATTGCATTAAAAAAAAAAAAAAATGACGATGTCTGAGCATCCCAAACTGGCAATTTTTAGATGATTTTTGTACCAGCCAAATTTTAATCAAATACTTAAATTAAAATTCTAAAAAATTTATTCAAGTTAGTTTATTTTCTTCTTATCAACTACAAACAAGAATATATTTGATATCACAAGTATTTTGGAAGAAAGAATCATTTTTCCTATTGCTGACTTGTCTCCTGGGTGGTTCGGAGTAGTGAATTCACGAAACGATGTATTATTCAGCTAGTAAAATATATAAGATACGGAGTCTACAATATGCGAGTCCGACTCGCACTTGGATGACTTATTTTGCATTGTAATAATGCATAGAGAGAAACAAAGAGGTTGTCCTCTGCTTGATGTGTATGGTTATTTGCATCAAGCAGAGGACAACCCTTTGTTTCTCTCTATGAATCAACAACTCTGCTACTCTCGACAAAATAAAAACTTTTCAATTGTAATAATTCCTCCCGTACAATGACAAATATTCTTGCGCATCATTTTTTTGAATGAACCGGTTCGTAAGAGATTGAAAAATATGCATGTAATATGTATAATGTACATACATATTACATACATACATTGTATATATATATATACCTATATATCTTTGAAATGAAATATGAAGTGGTTGGTTACACTAAGAACGAACTTATTGACCTATTGACTCCCGCCTCTTAACAAGTGGACAGACCCCCCCCATTTCGGGCGGTTAGTTTTTGTATTTTTAGACTTCTGGAGGGCCACTGATTATGTATAGAAAATTTGGTTGAATTTGCAACGACCTAGATTTTTAATTTTTAACCCCCTCCTCCTCCTTATTTTTGGTTCGATTTCAACCAAAATCTAATCAGCTCTTAATCTTAATGGACCAAAACTACGTGTGAAATTTGGTTTCGATATTTACACTAGTTTTTGAGCTACCTCGTCCACAAATTTGGTAACGCACAGACTAACTAACTAACAGACATTTTGACAAAACAATTATTATCTCGAAAAATATAATTTTTTCGATGTTCACTTATTAGAGCTTTTTTGTAGAGCGAAATGCCATGGTTTCGCTCAATTTTTTTAATCGAAATAGTTTAAGCCGTTTTTGAGATATTTTGAAAAAAAGAAGGAAAAAAAACACTTTTTTCATGCACGATTACAATACTTCACCATACTCTGTATGGTAAAGTAAAAAGGAAAAAAAAACATATTTGGGAGATTATTTTTAGTGGAGGGGATATAAGATCAATGGCTTGGAAACGATCGGGCTAGTATGTGTGTATCCATATAGATTTCGTAGAGTGAGTGGTACAGTCACGTTAAAAAAACATAAACTAAAATTTTAGTTCCGTTCATATTTATAGTGGTTATGAGGCTAAAACTTTTTGTGTGGATTGTCGGGAAAGAACCTCCTTAAACTTACAAATTTAGATGATATTTATTGTATATGCCTATGGTCCTGGTATATTAATAGTACCGGTTACAGTACAAAACCTAAGATAAGCAACATGTAGCGTGATTAGTTCTTGGATGAGTGACAGGCTAAAGACAATTTACAGCAACCAATCCTAATAGTGTTGCATGTATCTTGTGGAATTATTTAGAGAGAAGCGCAACCGTTTAACTGCTTCAAAGTATAGGGCAATGCCAGTATATGCAGAAGCTGTTCAAAATATGATATATATTTATATTTAATTAGTTTTTTTATTTTATTTTTATGAAATTTAAAAAAAAAAATAAATAACATGAAATAATAATTAAGTATATTAAAACCAAATTAGGGATAGGGTTAAAAAAATACGAATATTTATGATGTATTTATAATAGTTATTTATTGTATAAAATCAAATTAAATATATTCATTATTGTTTGACTTGGTCTGTGTAAATAGTCCATGAAGTCACGAATCCAAACATTTGAGCAAGTTATCACTTGAGGGGATTGATGGCAGATTAGGAGATAATAGTACATGCCTTCCTGGACAGATTTGCGCAGAACATGACTTGAATTATGATTAACATTAATTGTTTTAAAAATATTAAATTAAACATATTATACACATGTATATAATATAAAATTTAGGATGTTGATTCTGATTGATTCCGTTCTAAATCTATTTTTTTTGCTCGTTCAAAATAAAGTATTAATTCATAATGCTTTGTATTAGGAAATAAATCAACACCTATGACTTTTTTTAATAAAAAGGGATATCCTCTGAAGGTTTTTGATGTTGGCCTAGATAAATCTAAAAAGTTTTTCATTGCTGCTTTAGTATCACATGAAACAAATATTAATTTGTCTATAATTTCGGCTCGACGAAGTGCTACTACAGCTTTATTATCTGAAAAAAATTACATTAATATAGAATACATTGGATTATTTAAAAGGTTTGAAAAATATTTAACAAAATGTTTTTATAAATAATATAAAAGATAATAAATTATAATAGGCTGACAGATGTGGAAAACGGGATGCGATATGCGGAATCGGCAGTAAAAGAATCGCAGATATACCGGGTGAGTTTTTTTATCTTGAGACAGTCATAACTCAAAAACAGTGCATTATGGAAATAAGTTCAAATAAAAGCTTATTTATATCAGGGGGGGAAACTAAACTATGCTATTGTTTATCGACCTAGATAGAACAAGCTTTCAAGGGTATTTCGAGGTCAAGTTCTGTTTTTTAAATGGAACCCTATATTTTTCTTTACATTTTCTAAATCTAGAAAAAAAAACTGAACAACTTTCATAAGAACTATTTTCACTATTATCAAATAAAAAAAATATTAAATCAATTAGATCTCAAAAAAATCCAAATAATAATTATTCTTAACAATTATTCAACTTAATTATCAAATAATAATGATCAAATATTTAATTATTAAATAAATAATGCAATAATAATTAATAATTTTCCGACAATGTTCTGAGACATTCCAGATTGTATCGCAAGTCTTCTGGATGAATTCCACTTCCAATTTCGTTATTTTGGCCTGTTTCAGTTTCTTCGTAGCCTTTACATTTCTTGTTTTTTTTAAAGAGATTTATAACACGATAAAATGAAGCTTGTGAGGGTGTATTCCTATCAGGAAAACGCTCGGCATCCATTTCAATGGCACTCCCATAACACTTGTTCCACAAGAACTTTGATATAATACGTTAGAATTTTTTCTTTGGAAATGGACTGATAGATTAATAGGCCTGAAAACAAGCGGAAATGCCTTATGACATTTTATCAAGAGCGCAGGAAAGAGGTGTTTCGGGGCGGATCAAATCCCCGTAGGCAGACTAATATACTACCATCCTATAAGCGAAAGGCTCCTCACCAGGCCCCAGTAATCAGCTAGTGAAGAGCTAGTGGATGAACATGTAAAGTTACATTTTTTTAAAAATGGAGATTTTTCTTTGTTCCCGTTGATCTTTGGTTATAAACTTTAAAACGATTTTCCCAAGTTTTGTTTATTTCTAACTTAACTTATACATATGTATATCCACTAAGCCCTTCAATTATATAAGATACTTGAGTTTTTGTTTTTTGAAATATTTTCTAAACAGTTTTTTAAAATAATTTTATATAATAATATAAAAATTTGAATACTTACGCAAACCAGCACGTGGAGGATCAACAACAGCTATCAAGTTTTCATTTCGATTGCGAGATGCTACCGAGGATAAGATTTCTTCCGCTCTTCCAGAAAAATATTCACAATTTGTTATTTCATTCAGTTCTGCATTTATTTTTGCATCTTTTATCGCTTCCTCTATCAATTCTAAACCAAGGACTTGATTACATTTCTGGAAAATTATTAGAAGCTATTAATACTGAAATATTTTAATAAATAAGTAATTTGTGACTGAATATCTTCAATATGATTGTGGTTTTGATTTGAAGTATTATCTAGTAAATGTTCTTATTTTAATATTATCATAATTTAGCCAAAAAATTGAATTCTAAAATCCTACTTACATCTGCAAGACAAAGTCCGATAGCTCCAGTGCCACAACATATATCAAAAAGAGTAGTGTTGTTTGTTTCGTTTTCTTTCGCATCTGTAGAATTGGAAAAAAATGATCCTATCGTAGAATATAAGACTTCCGTTGCTGGAATATTGATTTGAAAGAATGCTTGGGGTGAAATGCGAAATTTTTTATTTAAAATAATTTCAGATAAATGGGTTTCTCCAAATAGATGTATATAATTTTGGGTTTCATTTGCACCAGATTTTCTGAAATCAATTAATAATAAAAGTTACAAAATATATATGGTTAAATAAATAAAAATAAGCAAGTCAGTTATTTCCGAGGGGTGAACCGTGACCTAATATCGTGTACTGTAATCAAAATAAATTTGGAGCGGTTATGTTCCGGGAGCCTAGTGTCTTAAGAGAGAATTAGAGTCGAAAGGAAGAGAGTAATGAAGACGTGGAGGTTTTACAATCATCCTGGCAAGATGGTCAAGTGAAAAAAAAGTGCTCTGTTTTTTTTATCGTTTATCGTTTATTGTTGGATTATTATTTATTTATCGTTTGGTGTGATTAAGTGCCGTTGTTGTTGCGAAGTAGTCAACAACAGAATCAAGAATAATTCTTTCTATATCTTATATTTTAAATATCAATAAATATTTAATTTTATTTATTCAGAGTAATGGCTCTTTGCCGAATTTTCTAAGTACAAAATATTGTTTCGATAATATCATTATTTGTTCTTTCACCTTAAATTATATAACTTCATTTGATTAGTAAAATTCAATCTTGTTTGACTACATTGTTTTACACAAGACCCGGATTAAATAATTATACTATTTTAATTAACAATCATTTTATTTTATTTATTTTTGCCATCAAGAGCAAATTGATCATTGCTGAATTTTCTAAACAGCGCAGTACACCAACTTCCACTTCTACTTTCATTTCCAAGTAGAAGACAATAGATGAAGGGGCATTATCTAATGAATTCCAAAATAATTCCTAATTCCAATCGCGGTTCACCCCTCGGTTATTTCTAAATAAAAAATACAAGTGGTGGTGCATCAGATTACTTTCACTTGCAAGATTCCATTCTTTGAAATCATCCTGGCAATTTTCCCCTTTCAAACCGTGTTTCAATCGAGATAAAAAAAATACACATACAGAACTTGTGAGATTTTTTAAGCAGGGCGATTAAAAAAAAATACAAGGAATTATTTTTGGGAAAAAAATAAATCCTCCCCAACCTTCAAGTAAAGGAGCATGTCAATTTGGACCAAAAATATCGTTTCTCGATGATTTCTAGATTAAGTTTTGAATTTCTTAGCTCTGTTTTCATGTGAGTTTTGGCTCTGACGCCTAAAAAACCAGTTTTATTTTTCTAAACTCAGTTTATCTATTTAAGGGTATCAAATCATTGGAGATGTCAGAGAAAAATTAACTTTTATAGTATTTTGGAGATAAGAAAACTTAAAAAATTGAACTCGAAAGTGAATGCAATATCTACTTTATTTACAACTGGTTAGCAGGGAAGTAAAAAAAATGTTTAGAATGAATGAATGAAAGTGAATAATTATGATTATTAAAATGAAATGAAATATTTATACATTTTTTACTTTACTTATTTAATTTGCTCCCATTAAGTGAAAAGCTTAATTACTTAAAATAGATAAATTCTTAGGAGTAATTTATTTACTTACTTTGCTCCCATTAATTGAATATAAAATGATTTCAAAAGAATGGATTTTTTCAATTCTTCAGTAAAATAATCAGATAAATTTTTCTTTAAACTTTCTAATTGGTCATTATTTAAATTTTTCGATTGGATACCTAAAATCATCATTAAATCATTTGACGAAAAACTTTGACGAATAACCAATTGTTTCCAAACTCCATCATGTGTTTCTGGATTGAAACAATTCCAATCAGATTGACGAATAAAGTCTTGAATAATCTTAAAAAAAAATAAAAAAATAAAATCAACGAAGAAAAAGATAAAGAAAAATTATTAAAAAATATTAATTAAATAGTTATACAAAATAATTATAACAAAAAATCATTATTTATATTCTGAAATCAGTGGCGCAATCACTAAGGGGGTTGAAGCCCACCAGGAAAAATCCTGGTTGCGCCACTGTTCTGAATTGATAGATAAAATTGTTATGCAAGAATAGTTTGCTAGTGAAAAAGTTAAGACATTAATGACAATTTTTTCGGGTATTTGGATTAGATTTTATTTTTATCTTTTACATTTGAGTAAAATATAATAAATTGATTACCTTAGCTGCTTGTTTCATTTCTTTAGTAATATGAATTAGTTCATCAATAGGTCCAACACCTGTCATTCCATTTGCATAACATCCTAAACGAAATCCAACTGTCTTCTCGGTAGTTTGTTGATTTATTCCTAAAATAAAGCAAAAAAGTTATTTATATAATGACCCTTGATTATGTCTAGAAGATCATTTTTTTTCTTTTCCCTAATATGTAACAGCTGTGGAGATCAGATAGGCTAGGGGTTAGCGTGCCAGCCTAGTAACCAGGGGACCTGGGTTCGAATCCGACTCGAGGCAACCGGCTAAAATCTGACCACGGGGTAGAGACAAATTTTAAAAAATAAGTAGTATCGTAAATTGGCTAGAAAGACCGAAAAGCCAAAAAAATGTAAGAGCTGTGTCAAAACCTCAACTACATGCTACAAGAGCAAACAATTTTACTTCGATATAAACAAGAAAAGAGAGCATTGTTGAAGTAATATTTTGTAATTATCATCATTAAATTAAAAAGAGCCCAAATGCCGAGAGTTCCGTACTTTATATTTTCCAAAATATTTGTGTAATCAAATATTAGAATTATTCCATAATTTTATGTTTAGTGATTTGCAAATCCAGTTAGGTACAAAAATAATGTAAAAATGGTAACTTTAATGTCCTACCACACTGTCAATTCAAAGTGAATAAAATATAAAACATTTCAGCCTAATTCTAATTAAATGAGATGCAGGGACAACCAACAAGCCATGGCAAAAAATATATTTAATTTTTAATTTCTCAGAAAAATCGCACAAAAAAAGGTAAGAAAATGCGTTTTTATAATTTTTTATAAGAACAATCGATACATTCTAAGTGACGATTTAGTCGAAGGGTCAAGTGAAGTGTATATGCTCTGTTTCGTCTGTTTTTTATCGTTTATCGTTGGATTATTATTTATTTATCGTTTCGTGTGATAAAGTGCCGTTGTTGTTGCGAAGTAGATAACAACAGAATCAACAATAATTTTTCTATAAATGATATTTTAAATATCAACAAATATTTAATTTTATTTATTTAGAGCAGTGGCTCGCTCTTTGCCGAATTTTCTAAGTACAAAATATTGTTTCGATAATATCATTATTTGTTCTTTCACATTTATATAACTTGATTAATAAAATTCAAGCTTGCTTGACTGCATTGTTATACACAAGACCCGGATTAAATAATTATACTATTTTAAAATAGTTATTGGAGACTCATAGAAGGTCCACACTGTTTCTGAAGCCAAGGTTTCCGTTTTGTATACACACGAACTACAATTATATACTATTTTAATTAGCAAACATTGTATTTTATTTATTTTTGCCATCATGAGCAAATTGATGATTGCTGAATTTTCCAAACAGTACAGCACAATAGCGAAAGACAGAAGAGCCTGAAGGAAAAGTTGGGACCCGAGTGCGCCAAACCGCAACACAGAGGAACGGGTCGAATAAGTATAAGTAAGTATGTAATACCATATATGATGTTGATGTATGTAATGAGTACTGTTAATGTATCATTTTGTAAATTGAGGCTTTTAGCAGTTGAACAAATGAATAAATAAATATATATATAATAATAAAATATATAATACATCTAGAAAGAGCTTAAAAAAAGGTGCGACTTATATTTAAAAATAAACTAGATTTAAGGGTTAGAGAAATTGAAATTAAATCAAAATTCACTAAATGAACTAAACTGTAAAAAACACTAAATACAATATAAATTTTCATTGGTAGTTACCTATGGTGAATTCACATTTATTACGATATTCTTCTGTTATAGGAGATGATCGGATCTTTTCTATACAACAAATATTTCCATTATTTATTTCCTTTTGTTGAGTTAACCAATCGGTTAATGATGGATTGATACGTATGAGAGAATTTCCATATGATGCTATTATCTTTTCGATATCATCTTGTTTACTTTCCAGCTAAAACATTGATTCGTTAGGAAATTTTTATTGATTTGAATCATTAATATTACTTACAATAGAACAAATTATATTTCCTCTTAATATTTACAAAATAATGATTATTTATATTAATGTATTTAAAAATTCGTAAACTTTTGAAAGTGCAAATTTTTGAAAAGTATCTTTTTTGAATTAATCCTAAATTCAATATTTAATCAATTAATTATTTATCTGAGCGGATCCAGATCCAGAGCTAAGCCAGGATCCGTAATACTAATTATGTCATACTTTTTAGTTATTTTATTTATTATTGAAATCGGTTCGAATTTTGTAAAAAAAATGTTTTATATTTTAATAATTTTAAGAAAAACTTGAATTACTTGTTGTTCGTATGGAATGTTCCATAATGGAATTGTGCTATTTTTCAATCGCTCTTCTTGTGAAATTTGTTTTTGGGAATCCTCTAATTTTGGTTTTTTTAAATCCTTTTCATCGACATTTTCCTCTTCTTCTATTTTTCTTTTTCTTACTAGAGGATCAGGTGCAGGACGAGCAGCCTAGAAAATTATTAGCATTAAAAGATTAGAAAGAATATAAGTTTGAGTTGTGTATGGAAATTATTATTATTATCATTTCCGTCCATAATGTGTATTAATTTGAAAGTTTATAATGGAAAATAAGGACAAGTTTTTGTGTGATTATTTTTATTCATCAACCAACGTTTCGTCGACTTCTTCAGGGCTTCAAATAGTTAAATTTGAAATTTCTATGTGCAAAGATGAATAAGCAAAATGATTCCGTTCTATTGTTTTAAAACTATGTTTCCTGATTCTATTAATGTTATTTCTAAGACTGTATGTTTATCTAATATAATTAATGTTTATGTGAATGTGTCAAATTTTTTGAAATTCAAGTCTCTGATAGTCTTCAATGGTAACGGAGATAAAAGAAAATAATGTACTTTAGACAAATGTGTGATTTAAATATTTGAAGCCCTGAAGAAGTCGGCGAAGTCGATGAAACGTTGGTTGATAAATAAAAAAAATGACACAAAAAACTTGTCCTTATTTCCCATTTTAAGCTTTCAAGTTATGTAAATTATTTAAAACTAAAATCTCAACTATTATCTTTTTTTTTTTTTTTTTTTTTGAGTTTTTGAAGATGTACTAAAATATTTACTTTATTTTTTTTATAGCTACCAGAGCTAGAGGTCGATTGGGTATATGTATACAGGTCAGAGTTTGATCAACCAATCTAAATTTCGCTTCAAATAGTTCAGAACTCTACTTTTTTAGCACCTCTCACACTACATTGGTGGGATAACTATAATTTTTGATATAAAAACATCATATGCGCCACTTAGTTTTTTAAACATAAACAACAAAAAATGCACCCGCAAGCTGTTACGAACCCTTAATCCGGCAGCAAGGGGTTGGTTTAGCGTTGCACCGCGATATTTTTAGAAAGAGAAAAAAAAATATCGAGTTCTAAAAAAAAAAAATCAACTTATATTTAACTTGACAATCAAATTCTCTCTTAAGGTAGTTCTTTCACAAATGCAAAAATTCAAGAAGACTTCGAAACTTGGAATATAAGTCATTAAAAGCATTATACACACACTGTTAAAATTTGAAGAAGATTTACAACACCAAACATTAAATAATTGCAATTAAAAATGAAATTTTTTACACATGGTAGATTGGGAAAGGGTGGGAAAATGATCATTATTTTATTTTTTTTTCATTGAAGGACTTTCACTATCTTGATGAAAAACTAATATTTGTTAGGCCCGGTTGTATATCGCAAAGTAAATGCTTTTTACCGCTAACCAAGGTAGATGGTAAATGGAGCCACTGGGATGGCCAATAAGATGACAGGCACATTCAGTGGCTGTCATCTTATTGGCCATCCCAGTGGCTCCATTTACCATCTACCTTGGTTAGTGGTAAAAAGCATTTACTTTGCGACATACAACCGGGCCTTAGAATAATATATTCGGAGTAACTTAAAAAAAAATTGAAATTATTTACGTAGTTTTGATAAAAAATAAAAAACATATCTGGGCGATTATTTTTGGTGGAGGGGATAAAATATCAATGGCTTGAAAACGATCTATTCATAAAGAGAATATAGTAGTGTAAAATGTACAGTCACGTTAAAAAAACATAACCTAAAATTTTAACGCCGTTCATATTTAGAGTGGTTATATTAAATTTTTGTGTGAATTGTCGCGAAAGAACCTCCTTAAGAGGGCTCAACACCAACGACAGCAACACATCAATCATGTAGGCTTAGCCTCTGTGTACATGGCGTGCAAGAATGTATGCCGCTCGAGGTCTAGGAAATATATAAACTAATGAATAAGTATGATGTGGGTTTTTTGAAATGAATATAATATTCATTCCTTTGGGAAGTTTCCTAAAACTGAACCTGAACACTGCAAAAAATTAATAATAATTTCCATCCCTTGTTGCTTTCAAGTGCTGGAAATTCACCATCCTTTTCCGGAAGTTCTAATGATTTAGCAAACTATCTAACCTTGAATGAGTGAAGATTTTGGCACGACTTAGCTTACTAATCCAAAATTTTTCTTGATTTTTCTTATGGCTTTAAATTATATTTTGAAATATTTTTATCATTTTCCCATTTTCCAGTGAGATATATATTTATATTATATATAGTTTTCCTTCTCAATCTCTCCCATTAGTATGTTCATTGATCCATCATATTTCTATTCATTTTTATAATCTGAGGACAGTTTCTTTGTTAAGTCTTAACTGGTTTGCTATTGCTAATCCCAGAACCCTTGAAAGTGAGTTCAGAGCAAAAAATTTCTGTTACGCTCCTAAAAAAGGAAAGCTCATTGATTTATGTATATATTTATATAAATATATGAGTTTTTTTTTTTAATATAAAAATAAATAATAATGCGTACCTATAAGTTTTGTTGGATTCTTCAATGAGGTTTATTTCTTTGTAAATATTTAACAAATCTAATCCTCTTTTCCATATATAATTCCTTAAATATGTTTTTAATGTAAACTAGATTTTAGGTGTTGCTGTAGTTGGTGGCAATGTGGGCAATATTTTTAATAAGAATTTGATAAATGAAAAAAAGAAAATATAGAGCTGTCTGTACATGTATTTTTTTAATCTAACAAGCTCCATTTATCATTACTCAGATTCTAATAAACTCACGAAAATGTTAGGCAAAGTAGTTACTAAACCTTCAGAGGAATCACTCAGTTGCATCTCTATTTCAATTAAGATAAAAGTAAATAAACATTTTATGAAATATTAATTTACCGAGTTAGGTTTTCTAGGTCACTTGATCCACGTTAAAAATTAAAAAATAAAAAGAGATAAATTTTTTCAATATATATTGTGAAAAAATTTAACTCTTTTATTTTTTAATTTTTATCGTGAAACAAGTGACCTAGAAAACCTAACTCATAGTAAATTAATATTTCATAAAATATTTATTTACTTTTATCTTTATTAAAGATGTTTCACCTTGCACTGACACACACAATCTCTATTAATTATCTACTTCAATTATTAAAAAAGGACCAGAAAATGATAATGTTACTATAAAATAATAAAGAAAAAAACTTTGGATTTATTTTATAATGTTTTTTAATTGTAGAGGAAATGTTGAACATAAGTATATAATGTAAATGCAATATTTGTTTTAAAATGGTTATTGAAAAAAAAAATTTTTTATAACATTTAAGAAATAATTTAATTTAGATTAACTAGATAGACCCCCCTCGTTCACAATCGAGCTTCTTCATGAGTAATGACCATTTTCTTTCTTCGAGGCATGTATTTTAGTTTGCCGTAACCCAGGTTTTTCAAATGGTGAGCGAGTTGAGCTCGTTGTTTACCTATAGCTTTTACATTTGGTCTAGGTCTAGAATTCGGTGAGAATTTATTATGGTATTCTTTTGAAGTTGATGCATGAGCGGTCGGATGTCTCGCACTTTCTTGAGGATTATTAAAGGGTTTTTTCCATTGTGAAGGTAGTTTTATGGGCGTAGGAGGATTTTTCATGTTTTTTCTTTGGATTCCTTTATCAAGAGTATTTTCGAAAGAGCCGGGCCTATGAGACAGGTCTACCTCTTGAGTTTCTGAATGAGAGATTTCAGGAGGGTCTTTCTTTTGTGGGGGAAGTCTTATGGGTGTTGGAGTCGTGTTCAGGGTCCTGTGTTTTCCCTTGTCAGAAGTGTTAGCGGGAATTATCGCCAACTCATGGGCTTCTTCATAACTAAAGCCCTCGTTAAGATACCTTGCCACCCTCCTTCTACCTGCGCCACTTAGATTTTTTTTTGGTATGATAGTCGAATTATCTGCGAGAAGAACTGGTCGAGATGGCTTTGGATTGCAAGATTTTTCTTTTAGCTCTTCTTCTGACCTTCTAGAGTTCTCTCTCTGGGAGGAGAGTGGCATTTCTGCCTCTTTTTTTATTTTAGGCATTGCTGCCTCTACTTTTATTTTAGGAATTTCTGCCTCTACTTTTATTTTAGGCATTTCTGCCTCTACTTTTATTTTAGGCATTTCTGCCTCTTGAGTTTTTGTTTGAGAAATTTCTTTCTCTAGTGATTGATTTGTATTTGTTTTTGTTTCCATTGAGGTCCCACGAGTAGCTAGGGAAATAAATGGTCACCTGAAGTAGAGCCCCGCATACCCCAGGAAGGCTAATTGAAACTGGAGGTCGCCTGGTATCCAGAGTTCGCATACTTAAGACTAAGCACCCTCTTAGTCATGCAGCCCTCAGCGTATGCTGTTCCACCTTGGCTTGGGGAATGGGATTGGATTGGAATTGAACTTTAAAAGTTAACATATTCTTTGGTTATATAAATAAATGTAAAATAAATTTCTAAAAAGTGAAACACGAATAATGTTATTTAAACTAGAGTCCATAATTTTCCGTTTTTTGTTGTGACATACCAAAATATATTACTTTGATATAGAGATCTAATTAAAATAAAAAATATCAGCTTTTTATTATATTAGACTGTCTTTATCTTATACGGAAATATAAAACAGAACAACAACACTAAATAAGCGGAGTCAAATAAAAAAATAATCTTGATTTTTGTAGTTGGAAGTTGAAAATTCCTGTTCATAAAAAAGAAAATCTTACTAAATTGTTAATAAATATGAAATTATTTACATACCTGAGCAGAAAGTTTGGAATTTTTCCATTGAAAGCCATCAAGTACTTTTATTGCATTTTCTTTATCTTTTTCTGATCGAAAACAAACATAGATAAATGGACTATTATTTTTAGGTCTTTTAATTTTGCTTGAACCCAAATTTAATTTTTTATTTAATAATTTTTTTAATTGCTAAAAAAAGAAAAATTAAAATTTTAGAATGAAATCTAGAATCTATTTAATAAGGAATAGTTATTTATTGCAAATAAATTAACTTTTTAAAAATTATGAATCAAAATAGAGAAATTTAGATAATTTTGAATAATTAAAAAGACTCAGTGATTACTATTTACTCGTTATTGATACATTAAGGTAGTTGTTCCGCCAAATACATTTTCTTAGGATTTTTTTGAAATTTATAGAGATTATTATTTAAATACTTCTGCATCGATTGGTAGCAAAACGAAATTTGTGAACAATATAGTTCCAGAGATATGAAATTTCAAAAATCGAGTTTTTCAGGCTCTTTAACATTGCACTATACGGGATATCGGAAAATTTACATACATATTTAATTATAATTAAGAACCCCTTCTTAACATTTTTATAAAAAACTAAACCAACATTAAACAATAACCAATTCATATTTTAAGACAATTTTGATTCATAGTTACAACACAGTTTCTGAGATAATAAGGAATAAATAATGAAAAATGTATTAAAAAAATTTACACAAAAAACAATTTGGCAACAGCGCATTTATTTAACCAGCGAAAGATGTATAAAGAGCGCATGCGCTAGATTTTTTCAAAATTATAATTTTCATAAGGTGTAACGTAGGCGTTGATTACATTTGTTAAAAAATAACAAAACGATTTTTATAGAAATTTAAAATGTATTTTATCTGTCATTTTAATATAAAAATATTTAATCTCTTACAATGGTGGCAAATTTGTCAAAGGAGCGCGGGATTGGCTAGAATTGGTACATAAACAGCAAAAAGTTTTGGGCTTATGAATTATGAATTCTTATTGTCTGTTCTATATTCTCTAGCATTAACTTTTTGTTAGTGTTGTCGCGAAACAACTACCTTAACTAGTACTCTCTAACTTTACAAATCATTAAAGGTAAATTGTTGAAGGATTAGTTATTTCGTTTGTTCTGAAGTAAAACCAGGAATTGATAATAAAATATTCGAATCAGAATACAGGTCTAATTATCAAGTGTTAAGAAAAACATTTCAATGTGCAATATAAAAAAAAAAAAAAAAAAAATCTAGAACTATTGATCGAAACGTACAAATAATTTTGTTTCGTAAAATAAAGATAAAATCCAAAAAATTTATACTCAAAAAGGTTAAAGTAAAATATAAAAAATTGTGATATTTACTACTATTCCGTAAAATTTTGGTAGACCACGTAATTCAATTTTAAATATTTCTGAAGTAAATCCATCCCTTTTAATGTAAGCATAAGGATTAAGATTATCGCTAATTTCTTCCTCTTTTGTCAAAGTTTCCGTTTCAATATTTTCTTCTTCTTTTGTCAAAGTTTCAGTTTTATTTTCTTCTTCTTTTGTCAAAGTTTCCGTTTTATTTTCTTCTTCTTTTGTCAAAGTTTCCGTTTTATTTTCTTCTTCTTTTGTCAAAGTTTCCGTTTTATTTTCTTCTTCTTTTGTCAAAGTTTCCGTTTTATTTTCTTCTTCTTTTGTCAAAGTTTCCGTTTTATTATTTTCTTCTTCTTTTGTCAAAGTTTCCGTTTCAATATTTTCTCCCTCTTTTATCAAAGTTTCGGTTTTAGTATTTTCTTCCTCATTTATTGAAGTTTCCATTTCAATATTTTTTTCCTCATTTATTGAAGTTTCCATTTCAATATTTTTTTCCTAAAAAAGAAAAATAACCAATATTAAAAAAAATACATATAATTTTTAAATATTATTAAAAAATATATAAGAAACTAAAGTAGAACTTAAAAGATATTATTTAAGTTTAATAAAAAATTTTTACACACTAGACAGGTGTGGAGGATATATGGTACATAAGTTTCCAGTGGTCGCTAACAAGGGACGAATTTCCATTACAAAATATATTATGTATTCTGGACTAAGTATAATATTAGTTGTGGTTTATTAGATAAAACAAATATGATGATAATCGTCCAAAATGCATTCTATATGGAAATTCGTTTGTTATAAAACACATTTTTTTAGGTATTAAATAATAAATATCTAGCAAAATATCATTTTTACAGAAATCTATATATATTATATAAAATTAAGGTTTTGTCTGTACATTGCTCCAAATCACGCCAAATTTTGGTTGCACACGTTTCAAGCAAAGTTATGAACGAAAACACCCTCAACAAAATTCCTGTCTGTATGTTTCCGTCGTTTCCGAAAAGTTGCTCACTATTCACGTAAAAATAGCTGAAGGGATTATTATGAAATTTCATATTTACATCAGATGTCTTCTAACTTACGTTTTTAGTTATATAACGTTGACAAATTAATAAAAATATATCGATATATAAGTTATAGTTAATATCGATATATTAAACCAGTCCTAGTTGTGGTTATCTTGTATTTATATACCTATCTATATATATAAAATTAAGGTTTTGTCTGTACATTGGTCCAAATCACGCCAAATTTTGGTTGCACAAGTTTCAAGCAAAGTTATGAACGAAAACACCCTCAACAAAATTCCTGTCTGTCTGTCTGTTTCAGTGGTTTCCGCGAAAAGTTGCTCACGATTCACGTCAAAACGGCTGAAGGGATTATTATGAAATTTCATATTTACATCAGAGCTCTTTTAACTTACGTTTTTAGCTATATAACATTTTGATATTTTGACCTCAGAAGGGGGTTTGGGGGGGTGCGCACGAATGAAAATTATCAAATAACTCCTAAACTATTAACCCTATGGCAAATTTTATGATAAACAAAGTTTTAGGGGATATGATTTCTGACTACTTTTTTTAAAAAATTTCCCCAAAAAACAACCCAAAAAAAAGGGGGGGGGGGGTGAAAAAAATGTAAATTCTTGCCCTTGGAGCAAACTCAACCAAATTTTGTATACATAGTCTCTGGGCCTCTAGAGAGCTAGAAATGCAAAAACTAACCACCCAAAATGGGGGAGGGGAGGGTCAAAAAATGAAAATTCTTTCTCTTGGGCCAAACTCAACCAAATTTTGTATACATAATCTGTGGGTCACTAGAAGGCTAGAAATGCAAAAACTGGGCTCGGAGGGTGGGTGCGGGGTGGGGTGAGGAGTGAGGCAGAGTAAAGTGGGGGTGCAGGGGTGGAGTCTAAGGGGGCTAGACGGGGGTGTGGTGCGCAAGGTTGGAGGGCACGGGGTGTGGTCCGGGGTGGATGGGGTGCGTGGTCCGAGATGGGTGGGTGAGGGTGGTGGTGGGGGGCGGGGTTGGGAACGGATGCATGGGTGCGGGGGGGGGTGAGGAGGGGTAGTGGGTTAGGGTGAGGAATGGAGTGGTGGGGTGGTGGTGTGGGGGCTATGGGTGGGAGTGGGGGGTGAGGGTGGGGTTCGAGGATTGGGGGTCCAGGGGCGTGCCCCCTGGCTAGCAAGAGGGCCGCCGAAGGCGGGCCTCTGCAGCTAGTTATATATATGATTATCTATATATATACAATTAACGTTTTGTCTGTACATTGCTCCAAATCACGCCAATTTTGGTTGCACACGTTTCAAGGAAAGTTATGAACGAAAACACCCTCAACAAAATTCATGTCGATCTGTGTGTTTGTGTGATTTCCGTGAAAAGTTGCTCACGATTCACGTAAAAACGGCTGAAGGGATTATTATGAAATTTCATATTTACATCAGATGTCTTCTAACTTACGTTTTTAGCTATATAACGTTTTGATATTTTGACCCCAAAAGGGGGTTTGGGGGGCGCACTAATGAAAATTATCAAATAACTCCTAAACTATTAACTCTACAGCAAATTTTATTATGAGCAAAGTTGTAGGGGATGTGATTTTTGACAACTTTTGTTTAAAAAATTCCACCAAAAAAACCACCCAAAAAGGGGGGGAGGGTCAAAATATGAAAATTCTTGCTCTTGGACCAAACTCAACCAAATTTTGTATACATAATCTGTGGGTCACTAGAAGGTTAGAAATGCAAAAACTAACCACCCAAGATGGAGGGGGGGTCAAAAAATGAAAATTCTTACCCTTATAGCCAACTTAACCAAATTTTGTATATATAATCTGTGGGTCACTAGAGGGCTAGAAATGCAAAGAACTGGGTGCGGGGGTGGAGTGCGTGGGGTGGAATAGAATAGGGGATGGGTTATGGTATGGAGTGCTCGGGTGGTATGAGGGCCGGGGGTGGTGCGGGGGCGGAGTCCGGGGGGCGTAGCGGGGGTGGGGGCCGGAAGCCTAGGGGGGGGGGGTTGAGGGCACGGGGCGGTGGTGTGGGGTATTAGGTGCGTTTTGGGGTGGGTGGGTGGATGGAAGTGGGGTGTGAGGGTAGGGTTCGTTGGGGGTCCAGGGGGGGTGCCCCCTGGCTAGCAAGAGGGCCGCCGGAGGCGGGCCTTGCAGCTAGTATAGATATAAAATACGATTATTGCATCAAGGAGAGGACACCCTCATAGAACTTCTCTTATTAAATCATATAGGATGGATAGTGATTTAGTTTAGGTAGGATATGCAGAAAATGTTATAAAAATATGGACAATGCAGATGCAATCGAATATTGATGGGATTAAAGAATTTTAACCAAGGGTTTAATACAGTGATTCTCAACCTCTTTTTTCTTTAGGAACACTTCAAATGATTTAAAAATTTGGCAGCACACCAAGGATCTAATAAAATGGTATTTTAAATAAGCTAGTAGTTATTATAATGTGTATACATAATTACATATTATATACCTAAATGTTTTTAATAATAAAATAAATTAAAAAAAACATGCTTCAAAAAGTACAAAATAATGTAATACTTAATCAAAAAGTGTGGGGTGGAGAAACTTTTCATTAATTTCGACAAAGTGCCCACGCTTTTTGATTAAGAATTACATTATTTTGTACTTTTTAGAAGCATGATTTTTAGTCTTTTTAAAATATATTTTATTTTTTTACTTTTTAGACTTAATTATTTTTATAGAGAAAAGTTTGCGGAATTTAACAGAATGAAATGTATTATTTTTATATAACTTAATTTCAATTGAATAGGTAAACAATTATTTTTATAGAGAAACTAGCTGCAAGGGCCGCCTTCGGCTAACCAAGGGGCGCGCCCCCTGGACCCCCCGAACCTCACACCTCCGATGCCCACTCCGTGCCCAACCCCATACCACCCCACTACGCCTCTGGACCTCACTTGAACCCCCACTCCACCCCCGCCTAGCCTACTCGGCCTCACCCCACCCCGGACCCTCATACCACTCCCACCCCCAGTTTTTGCATTTCTAGCCTTCTAGTGACCAACAGATTATTTATACAAAATTTTGGTGAGTTTGGTCTAAGAGCAAGAATTTTTCATTTTTTGACCCCCCTCCACCCATTTTGGGTGGTTAGTTTTTGCATTTCTAGCTCTCTAGAGGCCCACAGATTATGTATACAAAATTTGGTTGAGTTTGCTCCAAGGGCAAGAATTTACATTTTTTCACCCTTCCCCCCCTTTTTGGGGGGAATTTTTTTAAACAAAAGTTGTCAGAAATAACATCCCCTACAACTTTGGCCATAATAAAACTTGCCGTAGAGTTAATAGTTTAGGAGTTATTTGATAATTTTCATTCTTGCTCCCCCCAAACCCCCTTGTGGGGTCAAAATATTAAAACGTTATATAGTTATAAACATAAGTTAGAAGACATCTGATACAAATATGAAATTTCATAAAATCCCTTCAGCCGTTTTGACGTGAATCGTGAGCAACTTGTCGCGGAAACCACAGACAGGAATTTTGTTGAGGATGTTTTCGTTCATAACTTTGCTTGAAACGTTGGCAACAAAAATTTGGCGTGATTTGGAGCAATGTACAGACAAAACCTTAATTTTATATATATATATAGATGTTTGCGGAATTTAACAGAACAAAAGTCACATTGATACATAGATAGATAAATAAATACAGGTGAAGCTAATATAAAGCATGTAAAAATAGATTTAATTACAGAAATATTTGTATTCAAATAAATTGAAAATATTGAAAAATAAAGTAAAAATATTCATCTTTTATTTTTAGCGGCACATTGTCAATGGTTTGGCGGCACACTAGTGGTCTACCACAACAGAAATAAATAAAAATAATATTTCCAAAAGAGGAAGTATTTATTGGAAATAAGAATCAAAATAGCACATATGGACAGCTTAAAGACTATAAACTATTCAAGTCTGGTACGGGGCATTCCAATAGTTGATACCATAAGCATTTGACGATTATTTCCCAAGTAAACATCTTTTTGTAGAATTAATAAATAATTTCGGTTCAAACTCATAAATAAACAAATTAAAAAATTATTAATAAGTTTTAGATAGCACAGGAACAAACCAACTTTTTTTCTTTCATCTTGCTTGGCTATATTTAATTTAAATTTAAAATAAGATTCAATTTCAATAAAATGGAGATTAATACATTTTAATGAGAAAAATAAATATTTTTACTTAGTTTATCTAAATAAAAGATCAATTAGGGTTTAGTTTGATTAATTTGATTTATTTATAAATATTTTTATCAATTATTTAGAAGTTATTTTAAATTAACTTACTTGAATTTTAATAGATTGTTCTTGCTCAGATTCCATGTTTAAGTTAAGATTAAAATTTAGATAAAAGATACAAACTATAAATGTTTTTAAATTTAATAAATGCTTAATCACATCAACATATTAAAACATGTGATATTTCTTTAATATTAAAGAATGTGTTTAGTTTCAAAGCAATTCCTAAACTTCAGATCCCATCCAAATCTGAAATTTTTTCCAAACTTTACCGATGCGCGTTGCATTGATGCATACATGAAATGGAAAAAATCCCAACCAATCAGAAGAAGTAGGCGTGGCCACGGGCTCAGCCCGCCAATTTCAAACCAATAATTTAAGGAGGACCTTTCGCTCCAGTTGAGTCCAGTTTTCTTCAATCAGATTCTAATGAAACAATCACTCATTCGGGAAATTATTAAATAATAAAAAGTGAAAACTTATTTACGTTAGAGACCCCTTTATAATTTTTTTTTAAAGGAGAAGGTTTTTTTCCCCTTCCTGGCTTTTGGTCAGAACCATTTAGCCAATCACATTTTTTGTATTATTTTATAATTTTAAATATTTACACTAGCCTTTAGTACAAATCTCTGAAGAGCAATCACAACTTTTTCACTGCACTCACACAAGGACAAAAGATAATCACTATTTATTGGGAATTTTACACTTTCGTTGATTTCACAGTATAACATTTGTGTCCACTTTTTGTTTAGCTCACATTCAAGCAGCACATGATTGAGCCCCTCACTGGTAAGTTCACACCTACACAATGGGGACTCCACCCCTTTATAATTAATTAATAATAAAATAAATTGTTCATGAATGTCTATATTATAATGTTATACATTGATTTAATACCTGAATAAAATCATTCCAAAAATGATATTTTATTTATTTTGAACCAGAAGTTTTAAAGTTAGAAAGCTCAAAATCTAATTAGCTCTCTGTATGGCAAACAGGACCGTCTTTATAAAGTATGGAGCCCTAGTAAAACTATATAGCGCGCTCTGCACTAGTCAATTTTATTATAATAGTCACTCGCTGTGTGTGTATGTATGTAAGTAGGGTAGATGGGTTTAGAGTTCTAAATTTTATATCAGCCTCTCGAAGGGTATGAAATTCTGAAGGTTTGGGGGAAGAGGCGGAGTTAGGGGTGGGCGACGTGGGCCACTGCCTACGGTCTCGCGGTCGCGAAGCGTAAATACAAATAACTCGTAAAAATTAAAAATTTATTATAAAACGATAAATATATTGAGATACCAAATTTGTTTTCTTTTGGCTAGCAACAGCAACATTTTGTAACCACCTGGACCCCGGACGAAAAGTTTATTGTTTTTTGTTCACCTTTGTTAAAAAAAAAAGAAATTTCCCAAAATCCCCAATCGAATTTTTTTCTCTCTGTAAAATTGCGCCACCATGGAAGGGAGGGCCTCGCAAAATTTACCTCGCCCACATAAAATTTTGGTCTTGCGCCGCCACTGTTTGGGAGCTTGTGGTTAATTGTTGAAAGTTTTTATCGGCAACTCATTAGGTGTGGACTTAGGGCCGGTTGTATGTCGCAAGTAAATGCTTTTACCACTAACCAAGGGTAGATGGTAAATGGAGGGCTGGGATGGCCAATCAGATGACAGGCACTGAAAGTTCCTGTCATCTGATTGGCCATCCCAGCCCCTCCATTTACCATCTACCATCTATCCTTGGTTAGTGGTAAAAAGCATTACTTTGCGACATACAAGCGGCCCTTAGTGGGATTAGTCGATACCGGGGGCCCCTAACAGGGCCCTAGACCCCGGCCTATTAGGCCTTTGCGTAAAGATGGCCCTGATTGAAAGTACAAATATTTTAGCACAAGAACGAACTTTCTACGACTTTTCGTTCTTAAATTATAATGGGTATCTGAATCCAATGATTTTTCTCATTTTTCAATATAGTGAGCAAAAAAGAAAAAAAATCAAATGAGCCGTCGCGGGACACCTGGCAGTCAAGTGGAACAACTAGAAGAGTGACATCTGGTGACAAAGTTAAGTTGTCTATCTTATTTTTCACTTCCCTGACAAATTGCCTTTTGAAGCTGTCATTTCAAGATTTTACCATTTATGTCAAATCGTTAATCGTTCAACTTCTTAGGAAAAACATGATTGAATCACCTTATTTCTATTGATATAATTGTTGTTAATTTTAATTTACTTGTTTCAACATTTTGAAGGTATTTTATGTTTATTATTTTGTTTATATTTAATTTATTTATCTGAATAATGTATGGATTTATTTGTTCAAATATTGATGCTAAATTATATTTTTTTATTATCATTTAATTGACCTTCATTTACACGTTTGATTATTATTTACTAAAACAGAAAGTATTTTTTCTCCCAGGTATACTTATAAATATTTTTTACTGATTATTTTATTTAAATGTTTTTAAAAATTTAAAATATTTCTTATTTATTTTTCAAATACTTTATTCAAAAATATATATATATAAATTCTCACTTTCTATTAAACATATAACTAAAAGAATATTCAACATTAAATAGCTCACTCGAACCATTGGCCCTGGGCCCATTCCCATTTTTATAGAAATTACTTTAGCATTTATTCCGAGGGGTGAACCGCGGCCTAAAATCGTGTACACCTACTCCCACTTCCACTTTCATTTCCAAGTAGAAGATAATAGATGACAATAGATTATCTAATGAATTTCAAAGTAATTCCAAAGACGGTGTACACCTAATTCCAATCGTGGTTCACCCCTCGATTTATTCTAACAAGATGAAAGCCAATAATTCACCTTAAAGTGTCATATGTGCGATTTCAAACATAGAAAATAATGGGTGAGGTAAATATATAACAAACATCACAACATATAATATATTTAAAAAAAATTCTTAATTTAATTTAATGTCTAACCATACCTAACATTCTATTATTGTATTTGCACATAAAAGGTCCACTGAAGAAGGAATATTGTACAAAATTTCCGAAATATTTGGATAAATTGAAAAAACCACCATTCAAAATTAAAAAACTGCTGATAAATAAGCCTTTCATTTAACACCTATAAGAATCCTCAGCACCACCGTGAATTAAGATAGAAAATAAAATATAAATTACAATAATTAACGAATTCGCTAATTAATTTCTCTTTTCTTGATATCACGCTTTTCTAAATTTCTTCTAGACACCAAGATATCTTCTAGAGATCTTAATGACAATAAGAGCTGTAAAAGACATTTGCTAGAGCGAACGTGATATCTGGGCTTTGCCTTCTTCCATCTTAACTAAGTCCTATTTTTTTCAACTTCGCCTTCACGGGTATCTTCGATTCTAACTAACGGGGCGGTACGGGGGTGGTTGTCCAGCAAAAGTGGTTTTCTGACTTTCGTTGCGGCCGAACAAGCACAAGTGATGCTGAACGATCTGGACGCCGAAAAGAGGTCTGACACCTGAAAACGCCCAAAAAATCCATGATATTATGTTGAACAACCACAAAATGAAATTGAGGGAGCTAGCTGAGACTACAACGATGTTGTATGGCAGTGTGTTCAATATCATACATGATATTTTGGGTATGAAAAAGCTTTGTGCGCGATGGGTGCCGCATTTGCTCACAGTGGAGAAAAAACGAATTCGTGTTACGACTTCCCAGCAGAATTTGGGAATGTTTAAGCGAAATTCAAAGGAGTTTTTGCCCAGATTCATAACCATGAATGAAACATAGATCTATTTTTACACACCAGAGTCAAAACAAGGGGTTTCTCCGGGTGAAAGAACTCCGAAGCGTCGAAAAACTCAGCAATGGACTGGAAAGTTTATGGCCTCCGTATTTTAGGATGCGCGTGGAATAATATTCATCGACTATCTTGAAAAAGGTAAAACCATAACTGGCGCCTATTATTGATCATTATTGGATCGTTTGAAAATTGAAATCACAGAAAAACGGCCTCATTTGAAGAAGAAAAAAAATCCTCTATCATCACAACAATGCGGCTGCTCATTCATCGTTAGTTGCGTAAGCAAAATTGCACGAAATTGGAATTGAACTGGTTCCTCAGCCAGTGACTTTTACAAGTTTCCAAACCTGAAGAGATGGTCACCGGTAAGCGATTTCAGTCAAATGGGAAAGTCATAGCTGAAACTGAGGCCTATTTTGGAGAGCTTCCGAAAGATTACTTTTCGGACGGGATAAAAAAGTTAGAAAAACGTTGGACTTGCTTGCTGTATTGACTTAAAAGGAATGTATGTTCATAAATAAAACCGAATTTGGCCAAAACAATGTTTTCTTGTTTCACTTATTCCAGACTTTTTGATCTGCCTAGTATATTCAGAGTAACTTAAAAAAAAAATTGAAATTATTTACTTCGTAGTTTTGATAAAAAATAATAAAAACAAAACATATTTGGGAGATTATTTTTAGAGGAGGGGATATAAGATCAATCGCTTGGAAACGATCCATTCATAAAGAGGATATAGTAGTGTGAAAAGTACAGTCACGTTAAAAAAATATAACCTAAAATTTTAGCACCGATCATATGTATAGAGTGGTTACGAGGCTAAAACTTTTTGTGTGGATTGTCGCGAAAGAACTACCTAAAAAAAAAATAACTCATCTACTAAAATTTTCTTCTCTTCTTTCTCTAATATAAGTCAACCAACCTTTTTTAGTTATGGTTAAGATGCAAGAAGATTTAACGCCTAAACTTATAAGCTACATCATCATCATAAGAAAAAAAAAACTTTCAGTTGAATCATCACAACACTTTTTTCTCTTTCATGATTAAACAAACTTCAATCATTCAATTTTATTTTTAAGCTCATTGTAAATGTCGCAACGACTATTCCTGACTTCTTTCCACAGTTGGAACATTTGACATTTATTTCACTAATTTATATAAATTTAGCTTTTGTTTAAAACAATATTTGCCTATTATATTAAGGGTACAAGACGTGTTCATTCGATGAATTTTCAGACACTAATGATACTCAATTGATTTTTTTTTTTAGAATGGCTGTCTCAATTAGTGAAATATGTGAAAATTCGAAACTTGCAAGGGAAATGGCTCTAATGGGTAATTATGACTCAGCTGTTGTTTATTATCAAGGAGTTGTTCAAGAGATTCAAAAGCTACTTCATTCCATTGATGATCCTTCAAGAAAAGAAAAATGGCAATCGGTATATATAATATTTATAAATCGTAAAATCTTAAAAAATAATTTAAATATACAGCCTCTTACAAATAGAGATGTCTTCTCTAAGGGTCAAATTGCAATAACTCTTAAATTAATTAATTATCGAGATCTCGAAAGGTAAAAATGTATTTTTAAAAGTAAAAGAAAAATTCAAATTGTTGATTCGAATCCATGCTTCTCTGACAATTTATGACATCACACATCAGGATTATTCTTGATACTTCTTCTTTAAGTGCCATATCAGGTCTCCCTAACGTTTTGCCGCATCTCCACATATACCTGTGATTAGTTCTTTTTACACAGATATACGGGATCTACTTTTTAACACCGGTTCCGAACGGCTGGTTTGGAGAGGTTACTAGGCAATAATACTCTTGGTAGGTTGCCATTGCTTTCCAAGAGGAGACGACTGAAAATATCTGCCGAGACTCGGTCTCGAATCAGCGTATTTCAGGCCAGCGGCCCGACATTAACCACTGACCCACAGTCTCCTCTTGATACTTACTCATCTTAAAATAATATAATTGCCTAGTTTAGAGTTGTAAAAATGCTTTCAAGAAACAAAGAAGGGTAGCTCTTAAAAGAGCTAATTGATAATTGCTATTTGAAAATACTTGAGCTCTGGCTAAGAACTCACTGTTTTTTGCTCTGGATAATGATCTTATTGCTGGTAGAATCCCACGTATTTGTATATATGATACTTCTAGAAAGCTGCACGGTCGTCTGGAAGGAATAGGGCATATACCACCAACTTGATTGAATCGGTTCAGAGGCGCTTCGTCCGGCACATGGCCTGGAGATTTCTCCAGCGGGTTCCGGCGGGATACGCGCAAGCGTGCGAGGTCCTGGGACTTTCTTCTCTTGAAAGTAGAAGATAAATTTTTGATCTCAGATTTTTCATGTGGGCTCTCCACGGTAGCCTGGCGATCCCAGGGCTGGATATCTTTTACAGAGTGCCTCGCCCTGGTTTGAGACGGTTCGAGAGTTTTTACTCGGAGCGACCCGGAGTGCTATCGCCAATTGCCAGATGTATCGTGACGGCTAATAATAATGACCACCTTATTGATTTTTTCTGGAGAGATGGCCCAGCCCAACCCTTTTTTCAGCGTTGATCTATTTATTTAATATTTTATCCAGTAGCCTATATTCCCAGTCAAATATTTATTTTTCTTGACTATGACGGTTTCCTGCCTATTTATTTATTTATTTTTTATTCCTTGACTACGGCAACTTCCTGTCTACTTATTTATTTATCTGTTTTTTAAATTATTTATTTTTAAATAATTTAACAACAATTTCTTCAAACCCAGTGACATATTCTAACTATTTATTTGATTATTTATTCTTCCCAGAGTATTTATTTATTTATTTTTATTGTTTGGACGACAAGCGGTATTCCCTTTTTTTTATTATTATTATTATTATTTTGTTTATTTTTCTTTTACTTTTTACATAGTTGCCGGGGTATTTACCCAAGACAAAAATTTATGTACAAAGGTTGATATTTATATGTACAATATTTACAAAGGAATTTAGGGATGCGAATCATGCATGACACTGGGTGGTTTATTTGAGACTTAAAAATTTCCTAACAATATTTGCAGTTCCCAACAATGCGGCCTTCTGACAAGTTCTCATGTGTCCTTCGTCCAATTGAATTTTTGATTTTGCAACCTTCCAATCCTTCGTGACCAGACCATTCGCGGACACCACCACTGGGACTATCTCCACCCACTGAAGCTTATACATATCCTTCAGCTCGACAGACATTATTATTATTATTATTATTTTATTCTTGGTCGCAGCATACTAAGGTTTCACACCGTTCTGCTGTGGCCACACCCTGATCCACTCAATCGGATCCTGAGTGGGATGATCGAAGGGCTATAAGGGGAGATGTGGAGGCCCTTTAACTAATAAGTAATAGGACAAATGGGAAAAGAGCCGGTACATCAATGTGCAGAAGAATCACATACTCAAAATATCTGACGTAGGAATTCTTACAGAAATTTTTTTTATACAATTTTAACTATGATATTCATGAAGCCTCGTTCAAGTCTCTACTAGGACCACATCAAACATTAAATGAAAATGTCGGTGATGCGTATTACTAGTCGTATGTATGTTCCCTAGCTACTGGGGTTTAAAAGATTGGTAAATTCATCTAAAAAGATGTTTAAGAAAATGAGAATCTCATGTGCATTTTAAAATTATCCATTTGATTTATCCGTATAATTTAATATCTGGTTACTAAATCAATTTAAGACATATTTATATTCAAATTGTTGTCTGTTTTCTCTAAGAGAATACGACTCTAAGATAGAGACACAATTGAAACACCCTGTATAATACAGTAAAACCTCGTTTATCCGGCCCCCATTATCTGGCACGGATTTGTAGACATTTTTATTTTAATAAATGTTCACATAGATAATAATTTTTAACTCTGATAGCAAGAATCTAATTATAATTTCACCAAAAATTCGCTTTAAATTTGATATTTTTATTTGACTAAATCGGAACGGAGTAAAGAGAGACGCGGGGCATTGAAGTGAATTGACTCTCCCTTTGACTTGAGGATTTTTTAAACATTTCTATGTAATTTTGATATAAACATGTTTTTTTATAGTAATAAATTCAAATTCGCTTATTTGTTTTGTTTTTATTAACCATATATTATCCGGTTTGCCTTTGGACCGAGTTAGTCCGGATAAACGAGGTTCTACTGTAAAAGGAAAATTAAAAATATACTGACCTATAGTTGTCGTGACGAAAACCCAACTCAACTTCAGAGTCATTGTTGACCTTTCCAGCCAAACAGGGCCTAGAATGGACCATACTTGTATTTTCGATGCTAACTAGTTTGATTTAAAAAAGATAGCAAATAGTGATAAGGATTACTTAGGCTTCTCAGATTATCCCTGACTTTACTAAGGGTTCCTAATTTGATGTGAGAAATACTTTTTTTCTACAATAATTAACCCTGGTTTTTGAAATAGAGACCGTAACTTCCTGTATTTATTCAAATATTTTATTTATTTATACCTTGAGCTTTTTCTGAATCATAATATAGTAGTTTAAAAATGATTTTGAAAATGCTGTAGGATTCTCGAAATTTTTACTTTACCATACAAGTAATGGTCAAGTATTGTAATCGTGCATGAAAAAAGTGTTTTTTTTCCTTCTTTTTTTCAAAATATCTAAAAAACGCCTGAAACTATTTTGATTTTTTAATTGATTAATTTTAATTATTTTAATTTAATTGAGCGAAACTATGGCATTTCGCTCTACAAAAATGCCCAAATAAGTGAACATCGAAAAAATTATATTTTTCGAGATAATAATTGTTTTGTCAAAATGTCTGTTAGTTTGTCTGTTAGTCTGTGCGTTACCAAATTTTTGTGAACGAGCTAGCTCAAAAACTAGTGTGAATATCGAAACCAAATTTCACAGTAGTTTTGGTCCATTGAGATTAAGAGCTGATTAGATTTTGGTGCATATCCACCCAAAATTAAGGGTGGGGTGGTAAAAATTAAAAATCTAGACCATTTGAGCAAACTCAACCAAATTTTGTATACATAATCAGTGGGACCCCAGAAGTCTAAAAATGCAAAAACTAACCTCCCAAAATGTGGGTGGGGGGTGGGGTGTAGGGTCAAAAAAATGAAAATCTTGGATATTTACCAAACTCACCCAAATTTTGTATACATAATCAGTGGGCCCCCAGGAGTCTAAAAATGCAAAAACTAACCCCCCCCCTCCCCTACATGATTATAAATAATTTTATTAAATATTAAATATAAGTGAGGGGCCAGGTTGTATGGTAAAGTCAAGTGGATGGCCACATCAGAACATATCAGCTTATTATTATTACTTTTACATTTTATTATTATAACATTACTAATAAAATATTTTTTTAGGTTCAACAACAGATTGTATCTGAATTTGATAAATTAAGAACAATGACAAGTACTTTACAACTCTTTCGTGTTGACGGGGAACGTCTTCTCGGAGGTTCTGCTGCATCGATATTCGAGGATTCTTTACGTGATTCAAGTTTTCCCTTAACACCCAGGGACCCGGATGTTTGGCCTCCACCTACAACTGTTGATAATAGGTATTTAGTATTTTTATTTATGTATTTTCTCTCTATTAATTAAAAATTTTAACATAAATTTCTCGATTTTTTTAATATTCTAGTCGAACCAACTATGTAAAACCAATTAAAGGTCCGTCTCGTCCCTTACGAAATACCAAAACAAATAATCCAAAAACTTCAGTTGGAGGTGGTCGGAAAACTCCCGCTTCAACAGGAAACACATCTACGCCAAACCTTTCATCGCGAAATACTAGAATTTCCCGAGATAAGGACAAATCAAACGTTACTACAGAAGTTAGTTTTTTTTTTATTATAATATACAGATTATATTAATTGGCCACTTTCCTCCTATGCTTGTCCTATCCATATTAAATGAGTTTTTTTTTAATGATATTGATGTGAGAAGGAGATACACCAGAAGGTGCATCCCCTAAAGGCATGTATGGGATGGCCCCTCCATCATGAAAAGAACAGAGTAGAAGGAAAGAAGCCGGGATCACAAGCCAAATCTCAGAAAGTTAGATACAATCCAATTTACTAAGTTTTTTAAGGGCTTCGAACAGTGGTAAATTCTCCGTGCGATAAATATAGTATTAGTTGTTGCTTTTTTAGTGGAGATAGAAATCTAGTATCTTCTTTTAGGCCTTCCAAACAATTCAAACAATATGATATACACAAAATATTCTAGATTTGATACTTTGGTGGTTGAGTTGATTATCGGCCCTAAGAAAGTCAAATTTAATTTATTGCGTATAAAACAACCCTTTTCAAGCCAAGAAACTCAAACCCCAATCAGATTCTGAGGACGATCAGCCATCTAAGAACCAACCGAGCCATATATCCATGATCTTTTTGGAATCGGACCTTTGAACATGTCAATAATAAAATATACAAATACAATAAAGGATTAATATTAACAAAAATAATTACCTTACGTATATTTTTGATTTTTCAATATTTTTTCGATGATAAATCGACTAATTGCTGATATTCTGATTAGTTTAATATCAAATTTGAACCGTTTATATTGAAAGTGGCGTAAGTCCATTTGTGTTCGAATCGAGATATTGAAGGGTTTGCCTTGGATTAAATTTAAAAATTTGGGTAACAGATATAATAGTAAAATAATGTTTTTGGCGTTTTAAGGGTGTCAAATTTATCATCCCAATTAGCATAATAAACATTATTTAAGAAATAATATGTTTTTGATGGGTATGAATGGACTTACGCCACTTTCATTATCAATGAAATGACGTTTTCAATTCTTAAGGAAGCACAAGTCCATAGGAAAAGTAAATGTCCCTTGAAATAAAAATAAATCTATACACTTTTATGTTATAAAATCAAAAAAATTTACAACTTTTATTCTTTGTTAAATAATTTTTACGTTAAAATTAAAATTGTTTTATTAATTATTATTCAGTCTTCTCCAGTTTGTGTATGAGGGAGGGATTTAAAATAACTATTGTGTGCAGGTGGTATATAATGTAACAAATTTAAGAAAACAATTTAAGAAAAAATAAAACCAACTTCAAAAATTAAATGCAACAAATAAAATACACTAAAAGGTATCAAATAATTATTATCTTATTTAGTTACAACTAAACGACGAAATATTAACATGAAATTACTTTTTGAAGTCGGTGCCAAACATATACCTTTTATGAATCGCACTTAACGGATCTTACTTAGTACGTTTGGAGGGTATGCTCGCTTATAGGTATAGTTCGTTTGGTACCGACATCAAAAAGTAATTTCATGTTAATATTTCGTCGTTTAGTTGTAACTAAATAAGATAATAATTATTTTATACCTTTTAGTGTATTTTATTTGTTGCATTTAATTTTTTGAAGTCGGTTTTATTTTTTTATTTTTTTAGTGATGTTATTAATAGTGATCATATCATCAGAACTTGACCAAATTAATATGGCACCATCCCTAAAATACCCCCTTTCCAATAAAAAAATAATCATCGAAATCGGTTGATAAACAAAGAAGTTAGGCCTGAACAAACCTAACAAAAAAGGTCTAATACCAATAAAAAAAAATGGGACCAATCGGAAGCTAGACTGAACCCAATGCAAAAGAAATTTTCAAAATCGGTTCACAATTGGCGGAGATATGAGGTAACATAGACACAAAAAAAAAATTTAGTCGAATAGAGAATCTCCTCCTTTTTTGAAGTCGGTTAAAAATTGTAGAAACAAGTAAAAAATACTCAGCAAGTGAATCAACACAGTTCATGTCTCTGGTTTCCAACACAGACTGCGCGAGAACAATGCGCTTTCTGTGGACAGGCGCTGTTCTGTTGTTTATAACAAATTCATTGCACATTGATAATTCACCTGATACTTACTGTGATAATTAAACATAAAGCTGGGATCTCATAAAATTTTATTTGATAATATTTTCCATATCCATTTGAAACTCTCACAATGGGACTTAAAGCCACTTTCAAAATGAACTTTTTCATCACTTCATTAACCAGCAAATTTTCATGTTACAAATTCTTAAGGTAGTTGGTTTCATCATATTGGTTTTCTTAGGATTTTTTTGAAATTTAGACAGATTATTATTTAAATACTTCTGCATAGATTGGTGGCAAAACGAAATTTATGAACACTATAGTTCCGGAGATAACGGGATATCGGAAAGTTTACATTTACACACATATTTAATTATAATTGAGAAACTCTTCTTACCATTGTTATAAAAAACTAAACCAACATTAAACAATAACTAATACATTTTTTAAGAAAATTTTAATTCATAGTTACAACATAGTTTCTGAGATAATAATGAATAAATAATGAAAAATGTATAATGAAAATTACACTAAAAACAAGCTGGCAACAAAGCATTTATTTAACCTAAAAAGTGGGTTAACTTTAGTACTTTTTTGACGTTTTTTTGCTTCTGCCATTGTCGCAACAGCTTTCAATCGCTTATTAAGAACTTTTTGTTTTATAAATCTTCTTTTTTAATGAACTTTATCTCACATTTCTATGATAAAATATATACAAGTCCGGACAGTGTTGCCAGATTTGTCAACTAGCACGGGATTGGCTAGTAGTGGTACATAAACAGCAAAAAGTTTTGGATTTATGAATTATGAATCCTTATTGTCTGTACTATATACTCTAGCATTAACTTTTTGCTAGTATTGTCGCGAAACAACTACCTTAATGATTTTAAATACATTAGTAACATGTTGCTTCAGAATGAAAAGATCATGTAAAAATGTAACTATTAAGATAGCTAACTCAATTTTTTTGGAAAATGGACTTACATCACTTTCAAAATAAACGGACCATTTATTCTTTCTTTTTATTGACTTAATAAATATATCTTAATCTTATAGGATAAAGGTGATGAGTCCAACCCTAGTGGGAATGGTGCTGGAGATGAGCAGACGCTTTCCCGTGATGAACGTCGATTTGAAGGTTCTGGTTTAGATCGTGATCTTTTAGAAATGCTTGAACGGGATATCATTTCAAAAAATCCGAACGTTCGCTGGGATGATATTGCTGCTCTAACCGAAGCCAAGCGTCTTTTAGAGGAAGCCGTAGTATTACCTATGTGGATGCCTGACTTTTTTAAGGTAATAATATTTATTTTAACTTGCAATCTTTTATTTAACGAAGTAAAATAATTAAGATTCTAAGTGTTAATACAAATTGCTTGAGAATAGACAAATTTATTTTAAGGGTATACGTCGACCTTGGAAAGGTGTTTTGATGGTTGGTCCACCAGGCACTGGGAAAACAATGTTAGCAAAAGCAGTTGCCACTGAATGCTGCACAACTTTTTTTAATGTATCATCATCAACACTTTCGTCTAAATTTAGGGGTGAATCCGAAAAACTAGTACGATTACTTTTTGAAATGGTAACCATGATTTTTTATTATAGTTCATAATTATTATTATATCATTTATATTAACATAAATTTTTATTTTTATCGAACTTAGTTCCTTTTTACACGCTTTATATTAGCTTCACCTGTATGTAAGGTAAATGCTCAGTAGTGGGCCAGATGGAAGAAAGTGCAAAAATTAGCTTATCCAACTTTGAAAAATTGCGCTATATATAGCTCATGCCATGGGCTATGTATAAGCGTTATTTTTCAAAGTTGGATAAGCTAATTTTTGCACTTTTCTTGCATCTAGCCCACTACAGGTACAGGCCCACTACTCGAGCGTTTACCTTATGGATCTATCAATGTGACTTTTGTTCTGTTAAATTCCGCAAACATTTCTCTATAAAAATAATTGTTTACCTATTCAATTTAAATGAAATTATATAAAAATAAACACATTTCATTCTGTTAAATTCCGCAAACTTTTCTATATAAAAATAATTAAGACTAAAAAGTAAAAAAATAAATTATATTTTAAAAACTAAAAAACACGTTTCTAAAAAGTACAAAATAATTTAATACTTAATCAAAAAGCGTGGGGCACTTTGTCGAAATTAATTAAAAGTACATGCTTCTGAGCCCTACACTTTTTGATTAAGTATTACATTATTTTCTACTTTTTAGAAGTGTGTTTTTTAGTTTTTTTTAAATATAATTTATTTATTTTTGTAATTGATTTTAAATAATTTCATCCGTGACGCAGTTGCTTAACGCATCATCGGCTAAAGAGGAAGACGCGGGTTCGAATCCTGCCGGATGCAAAATTTCATTTTTCCTTTTCAATGAAAAAATAATAATGAAATGATTTATTAAACTGCAGAATTTGAAGTCATAGAAATTATTTAAACTTAGGCGAAATAAATTTTTTATAATTTTTCTCATTAATATATCAAAGAATAATTGATATATTAACGAGAATTGTTTTGACCGCGCTTTGACCAACGGTGATCCATCCAAGTGTCATGCGGGCTATACGCAAAAATGACGTTGGATTGTAGCGGATCACATCTTTTTCTCTCTTGGTCCAGACTTAAGACTCCGCAGACTCCAATAGCTTCATCTGCAGTAGTCTCGCGATATATATCTTTTTCAAAAAAGCGCGGTCAAAACAATTCTCGTTAATATATCAATTATTCTTTGATATATTAATGAGAAAAATTATAAAAATTTATTTAACATCATTATTTCAAGTTAGAAATATATAAGTTCAGATATTATTTCCACTCAATATTTGACAAAAATTACCTACATTTGATTGGCGATTGAATCAAATGTAGGAAACATTCGATTGATTTAAACTTAGGCGGTCCAAATATTTAAAATTTATATTAACGTTTTGCTACTTTACAGGCAAGGTTTTACGCTCCTAGTACTATATTTATTGACGAAATCGATGCTTTATGTTCCCGGAGAGGATCTGAATCTGAACATGAAGCATCCCGCCGAGTTAAAAGTGAATTGCTCATTCAAATGGACGGTTTAAGTTCAAATACTGTCGATTCTCCTGGAAAAATAGTTATGGTTCTTGCAGCCACTAATTTTCCATGGGATATTGACGAAGCCCTCCGACGACGTCTTGAAAAACGTATTTATATCCCACTCCCTGATGAAGCTGGCCGAGAAGCTCTTCTACGTATTAATCTAAGAGAAGTCACATTAGCGGGTGATGTAAATTTAGGAGAGGTGGCAGCAAAATTGGACGGTTACAGTGGAGCTGATATAACAAATGTTTGCAGGTATGATTTTATTATTTATTATTAACCAGGAATGGGTGGCAGGGACGGCGACACCGTGGGGTCAGGGGGTCAGCGGACCTCCTAAACAAAGAAATTTTACCGTTACTTTACCCCAAAACAACTTTATTTTATTACCTTTTGAACATAAACTCAACCATTTTAACTACAAACAAAAATTTGAACTCTTTTTTCTTTCAGTTTTCAATAAAACCACAGCTTCAAACTGCTTAAAAATGGGTTAAATTGTACCAATTTGCTTCAAAATTTTCTGAGGGAGGACCCCCAGACCCCCGTTTACTGGGGTATTCTATCCCCCAGACCACCCGGTAGGGCTACATCACTTTCCAAGTTTTGACCCCCCAGGTCTAAGATCGTTCGGCCGTGCTTGATGGGTGGGGAGGGAGGAATCTTACCTAGTTAACTCATTTTGTTGTGTGCGCGCCATACGACTCTCACTTACAACCTTCCCTTCTTTTAAATCATCCTAACAAACCGGGTTTTTATTTACTCAATATCTATAAATTTTATATTAAACTTATTACTTCATAATTTTAACGAAGCTGAAAAAAACTTCGGATCTGCAGTGTTCACTAGACTGGTCGTTAAAAATTAAATTTTTTCCGACGCCCCTAAAAAGCTTCCTTTTGATGAAAAAACGCGAGATAAAATGTTTTTTTTTATTTATAAAAACACGTGCCGCAAGACGATCTAAGTTCATTTTTTGATAAAATCACGTGTGTCAGCAGTGTGTCAGCCAAGTTCGGAAAAACGGGCGACGCACCTGCCATGTGTATATTTACACGAACCATTTCAAGCTACTTTCGACCTCCCCATAACTCAAAAACTATTAGACCTACACATTTGAAATTTTGCATGTCTAATAAGGCCCACTGGAACACCTAGAATCCCAAATTTCATGAATAAAACTATTATAGTTATGGAGTTATTAAACTCAGTGTTTAATCTGTAAACTTCCTGATGATGGACTAATAATCTGAAATATATTGATTTTGTATAAACCTCTTTGAGTTTTATTTCATTCACTGTGAAACTACACTTCCTTTACTCTATTAATTTATATATTTCATAATTTTACTAGAATTAAATTCATTGCAAACTAGGAGAATATCGCTAATGATCATTTCTTATTTAGTTATGATGATATTATAAAATTTATTACATACTTTATTTATTATGATTTCAGAGATGCTTCGATGATGTCTATGCGTCGTAAAATTGCTGGAATGCGTCCAGATCAAATAAAACAATTAGCTAAAGAGGAATTAGACCTGCCAGTAAGCCGTCTTGATTTTGAAGAAGCGATTGCGAAATGTAATAAATCTGTATCTCAAGAAGATATAGAAAAGTATGATAAATGGATGCAAGAATTCGGATCTAGTTGACACATTTACTAAAGAAAAAACAAAAAAATATTTACTAGTGCCTTTTTATTGAAAATAACATAATAAAATTTAATAATATATATATATATATATATATATATTTGATTATGTAAATATATATATAACAACTAATATACATATTAAAATTTAAATTATTGTAAATAGATTTACTACTACTACTAAGATTAATTGAGTGGATATTGATGAGGCAATCCAAAAAAAAGAAAATAATTTATACTATCTTTTTATTCATAAACCGACGTTTCGGAGGCTATTCCCTCCTTCTTCAGGGTTTTGAAAAGTCAGTGAAGGAAATCCAATGCGACATTCCCCTCTATCTCCTCTTTCAGTGGCAAAGTCAGTGAAGGAAATCAATGCGACATTCCCTCTATCTCCTCTTTTAGTGGCAGTGAAAGAGGAGATAGAGGGTAATGTCGCATTGGATTTCCTTCACTGACTTTTCAAAACCCTGAAGAAGGAGGGAGCCTCCGAAACGTCGGTATATGAATAAAAAGATAGTATAAATTATCTTCTTCTTTTTTGGACTTATTCGAGTGCCATACCCGAAACGGGTGTCGGCGCCTCTCCACATATACTACCCATATTTTTTGGACTGCCTCATCAATATCCACTCAATTTCACTAAACAGTCCGTCTCCAAAAATTACTTCAATCTTACTAAGATTAATAATTAAGGAAATTCATCCTCAAAAGTTTATATTTTGAGAAATAATTAAAAGACTATCGATTTTTATTAAAACAACACTTATTTTAAGCATTTAATCAAGAAATTTATCTAATTCAAATGACTAAAATGACTCACACAAATAAAAGTATAAATTAACTTAAAGTATTTGATTAATTACGAAAATGTTTTCACGATCAGAAAAATTTGTTATTTAATCTGATAAATCTTTTTAATTAAAATTTTATCAAAATAATACTGGAGTTCTAACTTCGATTCAAATAATAATTACTAATGTAAATTGTATAATAAATTTGCCGGGTTTTTGCCCTTCTATTAAAGTACTGTTTGCTTTTCACTTATCTATGTTCACTAAATATTCCGAGACAGTAGCTTAGAAGTGGCTTGAACCCCCAACCACTAGTGAAGAAATATTTTTTCTAATTTTATTCAAAAATTATTTCTATTAGGAATGAACCAGAGTGGTCTTCTTGAAGTAAATAAGTATATAAGTTGCAGTAAGAACGCGTTCTTACTTGTTAAAGCGCGTTTCACTGAATACCTTTGTGGCAACTAGCGTTTACTGATGTTGGTTGAGTTTGGTTCAAAGGTCTAGAATCTTAATTTTTGACCTTCCGCCTTATTTTGGGTGTTTATTTTCAAAAATTACATCCTCTACAACTTTGCTTCTAATTTTTGTCATTTTTTTTTGTTTAAAATTTTTTGAAAATAAACACCCAAAATGAGGCGCAAGATCAAAAATTAAGTTTCTAGACCTTTAAACCAAACTCAACCAAAATCAGTAAACTCTAGTTGCCACTAAGGTATTCAGTGAAACGCGTTTTAACTGGTAAGAACGCGCTCTTACTAAAAATCTGTTTTTTACTGCAACTTATTTATATATATACAAAAAAAATTGAAAATAACCGTTCAGAATTCAATACGATTAAGTCCATAAATCCTTATTCTTTTAAATCCCGCACTTTTAATAAAAGTTAATCAAAAGAAATAAGACAGAGCTTCGATGGATCAAGGAATGAATGATTTAGAAATATTCAAAAACTAGTCTCATAGATATAACGATCGATTTGATTACGACTAATTCCGTCTTTGGGGAGGTCCGATGCTTCAAAAGTATTCGTGTTAAATCACAAAGCCAGATATAATTCTTAATTCCGTCTTTAGCTTTCCATTTGCTACGGTCTGTCTATTAATCCAGTCACCAACCTGTAGCCCTTGGAATTCATCGATTTTTTAACTTACTGTAGTCATTTTCTTGCTAGTCATTCACGTATTCTCCTCTCGGTTGGCTCAAGTCTTGGGCCACTAGTTTTTCGATATCCTTATCTGAAGACATTTTAGGCATTTTGTTTCGATTGTGTCAATTATGGTACCGTAGACAACTATAATTTCGTGGATGTTCATTTTTTCTTGAGACTTTGATCTCCTGAAATCCATTTCTAAGCTGATAGTCGTGGTCGGTTTTTTTGTTCAATTATCGTACCTCGCCTCTAAACTATCGACTATGGTCTTATAAATGGTAGACTTGTTTTTCTTCGAGATTTTGTATTATATTTCACAGCTTAAGTGTTAAATTCCACATCTACCCTTGCTTGTTTCTTAAACCTGGCTTTTTTCCGTGTCCAATACCAAAATATTTGAATTATTATGTTATTTATAGTAATGATGTTTAGCTTGAGATCCTTCCCCAGTTCTCTTAGGACAAAGTATTCGGATTTTTGGTCTTTTATCTCGGGGCCACATTTATCGTATATGTAGGTACATTTATTTTTTTCAATGTGTAAGAAGATTCATCTAGCAATTACGACTAGTAGATCGTAAAAAGTCAGCTGTAAACCACTGAATGCTCTACTGATGTAACATTTTTTGCTTAAAATGACTTCTCCAATAATTACACGGCCCAACAATGAAAATGTCTCGTGCTCAAAAAAAGCTGATTCTTATGTATTTCCACCTGCTGAATTCAAAAATCACCATAAAAATTACCAATTAGCTCTTGTTTTGGAGATATAATCGGTCAAAACGACGAAAAAGGCCATTTTGACATATTTTCGAGTTCCATTGGATATTAAACAGCAATATTTGAGATCACAATATTTTGTTGAAGTAATAGAAAACAGCTTCCTCTTTGATTTTCAAATTACGCCTTGTTTTTGGCTCAATTAGAACTCGAGTTATAACTAAAAAACTAAATGCAAATAATTATAGAATAGGTATTAAAATGTAAATGAATTAAATATTACTTGTCAAAATTGTTCCTTTAACCAAAAATAATATTGACAGTTGAAAGATTTCCAAAAAGCTATTATCGGCCATCTTGTTTGTTTGCTTTTACCTCCAGAGAGGCGCTGGCGTTGTTTCCTCGAAAAAAAAATATTTTTTTTACATGCTACAGATGCGATATCTATAAAAACACTATATATAAAACACTCGTGTATTTGAATGGAATGTTGTGTGAAAATTTCAAAGAAATCGGTGAAGAACTCTCGGAGATCCTTCAACCTATCACTTAAGCGTAACAGTACATTTTTATTTGTATAGATATAGTCTTACTTTTTTTAGTTATAACTCGAGTTCTAATTGAGCAAAAAACAGGTAGTAATTTGAAAATCAAAGAGGAAGCTGTTTTCTATTACGTCAACAAAATATTTTTATTTCAAATATTGCTGTTTAATATCCGGTGAGACTCGAAAATAGGTCAAAATGACCTTTTTCTTCGTTTATTATTATTATAACCACTTCAAAAGCAAACTTTATACGGAATATAGGTACTTTTCCTTTATTTTGGTGCACAATGAATAGAAAAATCATGAAATAAACTTTACGACAAGGAAAAAAAATTTTTTGTAGAGTTGTGTTATCCAAAGTATTTTATATTCGTTGTGAATCTTTCTGTATATATATATATATATATATATATATATATATATATATATATATATACTTATTAACATCAATCTGAAGACGCACTCGTTTACTTAAATTCCTTTTATAAACATAACTGATATTCTTGGCAAAATAAGCTTTTTCATTTTCTAAAAATACATGTTAAACTTAAATAAAAAAAAATATATTAATTACATAGTTTTGATAAGTTATTGCTACTCAACTGTTCCTAGAGAAAACATACTTTTAAGTGAAGAGAATCTAGCGGATAAAAATTATTTCGTTATATTTAAAACTTTGTGTAAAATATTCTCAAAGTATTTAAAATTAAATGTATATTAAAGTAAGCCATGGAACTGATCTTGATTTGACTAGTAATCTACTGTTTAGGTTGTTGTTTTTCTAGTAATAATTAATGAAAGAACTTTATCCTCCAAATAGCTTACTTATTCAATAGAGCATTTTTATTTCTTAAAATAAATCTATTTATTTTTTTTTTTAATTTAAATTTCCTAATTTGAAAAGTCTGATATATATGTGAATCGAATTTTTTTTACATTAATTTTATTTTTTCTGTGTTTATGATAATTTATTAAATTAATAATTTTTTCCTTATTATTTTGTTTTTAATTTATTTCTTCACCTTATTTTTTTATTTTTATTATGAAATAATATTTAATTAATTCATCTGATTTCTCATAGAATTTTTGAATAAATAAAATACTTTCACATTGAAATACCTACCTTCTTTTTAGAGTTCCGTTTAAAAAGTAAAACGAAGCCCTATGTCTCTCTGACTACTATCAGAAATAAGATACAAACTTGAAATTTACTAGTTATATGTATTCATTTTCCTCGTATTATATCGTATAATAATAATATAATAATCATTTTAAAAAGGTTTGAATTTTTTTGGGGTTCAAAATAAAAAAATATGTTTTTATCATGGCCTATCAGGTATCCCTGTAAAGGTCTTTTAAGTAGAAGTAGCTGGAACACCGAGCGATGCTCGGTAATTTTTGGATTCAGTTAAAAGATATATATTAATATTATTTTTAATTTTAAATTCAAGTAAAAAGATCGATTTTTTAATCGCAGGCAAAATAAAATAAAATTGAAATAAAACTTAATTTATATTTTGTCCAACGTTTACACCCGCTATGGCGATCATCAAGACGTATCACTGGCAAGAAAGTTTTGAATGTAATTGCAATTAAAAATAATATTAATATACAGGGAGGTTTTTTCGTTGACCCTTTTAAATCCTGAAGAAGGAGGTACGATCCTTCGATTTGTTGGATTTTTTAAGAGAATGAAATTGATATTCTAATAAATTATTTTATAGAAAAATACCTTTAATTAATTAAATTGGTAAATTCTAATATATAATAATATTTTAATGATCTTTTTGTGGAATTTAAAATTAAAAAACAATTAATTTTATTAAAAGGAAATTGAATAAAAATGTAATTATACATTTTTATCGAGACCACCACCTGTGAATAATTATTTCAATTAACAAAAAACCCATCAAAACAACTTAGCCGAAGATGAGACCGTGACAGATCGAATTGTCAACACAAAAACCCCTAACCCGTGAATTTCATCCAAATCATTAGAGCCGTTTTCGAGAAACCAATTCTATATATTTAAAAGAATTGCTCGTTTAATATAATAAGATAAGATTATGCTTAAATTTTTAAAAATTTTACATTTTAAAATGAGAGTGTTAAAGTGTCCCAAAGTGAACATTTTTAAATGATTTTTCTACCTGTCGGCTTTTGGAACCAGCCTATGAGCATGCTGGTCAGAATGATATAATATTATTTCAAATTAGACCGTCCATGGGGATTTTTAAAATGATTAAAAATCATTGAGATGAGATGAGTTTCAAATGATGAATGTTCGTATGAAAAAAATAGCAGGAGACCGAAGGATGTGGCTGCAACAAGGCCTAGCCTTTGAAAAATAATGAATAATGTTATCAATACACTTTTTAATAATTAAAATCTGAATTTAATAGCAAATTTTAACACAAAAATTATCATTCAATTATTAGTTTTAAAATAAATATATATATATATCTATAAGTGTAATATAAAGAAATGCATGCACATATATTTGGTATTAATATCTAAATAAATAAAAGAAAACATTTTACATGAATGGAAATTTATCCCTTTTATACGGCGGTATTAAATCGACTGGTCTTCTATGAGATTTGTTTAGCATATTAGGTGACGCATTGTTTTCTATAAGAAAACGGGCAATATCAGCACGTCCATCTTTTGTAGCATAATGTAATGGAGTTTCATCGTTATGATCAATTAAATTTACTAAAGCACCATTATCAATGAGAAACTTGACCATAAATAAATTGCCCGTTTCAACAGCCACATGTAATGGTCCAGCGAGTGTATGGCCTGATTTAGCATTTATATCTGCTCTAGCATTAAGTACTAGATAATATGCAATTTGGTAATTTCTTTTATAAAGTGCTAAATTTAGTGCTGTATGTCTGTCATAATGTTGTTGATTAAGATGTTCAGGCGTCTCCCGAAGCCAAAATTTCATTGCATGAAAACAATTATTTTTTATTGCCAGAAACATATTTTCATATTCAACTGGGCTCAATTTGTTATCATTCCAGTAGTTCAATGTTTTTATCTATAAATCAATATAATAAAATTATTTATTTAAAAAATATTTTTTTCTTTAATGACTTTTTAATAAATACTTTTTAAAGTGTAAGTAAGTGAGTTTTCCTAGCCGTAGAAATAATAGTAAATAATAAATAAATGAGTCATTCGGAAGCCAATGTGGTTAACTCCATAAAACAACAAAATCGGTAAAACTTCGATTTTTTTAAACCCATCCTCATTAGAAAACAATTTCAGAAGAAATAAAAGTAGACTCCAGGAAAATCGAAGGAATAAATTCCTTGTGTAGTAAAAAGAATAAATCTTATTTGTTAGATAGGAATTTACCAAATTTAGAAATTTTCCAAAAGTGGACTTACTTAACTGCATTGGCTTCTGAGCGATTCAAAAAATAGTAATAAAAGAGAACAATTAGAATAACATTTCAGCCACTAGAAACGATCCTCCTTTGTGAAAGAGTTATAGATAAAAAGTCTAGGAATCGAACGCGGCTATAGGTTTTCCATCCACACGCTACGTCTTTTTGATATATCTTTCTTGTATGAACTTGGCTTGGACAGGTAAGACAAAGCGCGTGGAAAGCCCTATAGAATAATTTAATAGACTAACAGTTTTTTTATGATAAGACTAAGAAGCTGCCTTTATCTTTCTTTATAAATCAGGATTGACTCTTAAGGGCATTTCACACGCTACGTCTTATTAACACGTTCCCGCCTGCTCGAAAATTTGTATATTCCCCCATGAGACGGCCCTCTAACGCATGTTTTTATTTATATGGCAGGTGCACTTGGAGTCCCCGCTAAGGGGCTATGGATACAGGGGTGAACTGACTCAACTATTATAGAACAGGCTATATTATCTCTAAAATGGACAAATGGAAAATATACCGTTGCCTTAGAGTGAAACCTGCTAACTCTCAACAAGGAAATTTTACAGGGCAGAGAAAAAACAAACAAAATTTAATATTGTTGTTTTGGAAAGAAACAATTTTTCACATTTTTTTTCTACAACATACGGTCGTAATTTTAAGTAGCAGTTTTACTTGGACGATGCTGCATTTCTTTTTCTTCGAAAGGTATTAATATGTCATATATGATACAAATTGGATTTAGCAGGTTTACACTCTAAGGGCCTGTCGTATGTCGGTTGGTAAACTCTTTTAACCGTTGGCAAAGGGTAAATGGCTGGGATGGCCAATCAGATGAAAAAGCGCGGTCAAAAACAATTCTCATTGATATGGCAATTATTCTTTGTTATATTAATTAGAAAAATTATAAAAATTTATTTAAGATCATTATTTCAAGTTAGAAATATATAAGTTCAAATATTATTTTCATTCAATATTTGACAAAAATTCCTACATTTGATTCGCGATTGAATCAAATGTAGAAAACATTCGATTAATTTGCCTGCCAATCAGATGACAGGCACTTTCATCTGTTGGCCATCCCAGCCATTTACCCTTTGCCAACGTTTAAAAAGAGTTTACCAACCGACATACAACCGGCCCTAAGGCGACGATAGATAAAAATAAAACGGAATTTCATGAATTTTTGTATAATCGACCTTTATAAAAATGAAACTTATTCATTTAATACCATTTAACTTAGATTATTAATATTTTTCTCTATGAATATTGTTAGAGTTCGTGGCTGTGATGAAACTGTACTAGATGAAGGAGGAGGTATCAGCCAAAGATGGAATCACTGAGTTCAATAAAACACCTTTAATAAAATTTTTTAGCCTAATTGACTGAAGATGGCCAAATAAAATTCAGACCGAAACGTCTTATTAAAGGTGTTTTATTGAACCCAGGCCGAGGAGAGGCCTATGCCCGGAAGGGCCTAGTTTCAAATAATTAATTGTAATTAAAGTTTTGTGTATAATTATGATAAATAAAAGGCTTATTATTATTATTATTATTATCCGAGTTAATGCACTTTCTCAGCTTGCGCTGGAAAAATTTCACCTATCCCTTCAGATCTTATTTGGGATTAGGCTCGGTCGATGTGGAAAGAGAATTCACTCTGGCCCACATGATCCTCCGGATAATCTTCAATTATTGAGAAACTTGCGCACGATATGGCAGGTTTGTAATATAGTTGCCTTCTGTGCATACTTCAAGATGGTGTTTGGCAGACCAAGTTTCTCAATGTTCTTATTAAAGTTGTTAGAGACAACCCCTCAACGGATATCACTAATGGGTAGATGGAGACCCTATCCAGTTTCCAGATCTCTTTAATTTGCCAGGCGAGTTCCTCATATTTGTTCTTTTTCTCTGCCTCTGTCCTTTTGATGTTATGTGTCAGAGGAACAGCGATATCAATGAGTATCCCTGAACTTGTGTTAAAATCTATTAGAAGAATATCGGGTCGGTTATAAGCGATGGTCCTATCAGTTAACACAGGCCTGTCCCAGTATAAAATATATTTTTTCGATTCTACGACCGGCACTGGCTCGTATTTATAGTAGGGAGGTGTATTCGTGTCCAGTAAGCCATATTTGATTCCTAGCTGTTGGTGGATCAATTTGGCCACTTGATTGTGCCTTCCCAGGTAGGCAGTCTCAGATAGTGTTGGACACCCTGCCATAATATGCTCGATGGACTCACCTACAGAATCACATCGCCTACACTTGTCCGTCACATTTAACTTCAGTATGTGCTTCTCATAATTTTTGGTTCTTATAATTCGATTTTGGATAGCCATAATGAATCCTTCTGTCTCAGGGTAGAGAGAGCCATCGGCCAGCCATTGCAGAGAAGCACTCCTGTCGATATAATCTTCGTCTAAGAGGTTTGGAAATTTCCCGTGAAGAATATTCTCTTTCCAGGGTTTAAACTCTTTTTTTGGAATAACAAACGCATGACAGCTCAGATTCAGTGGAGTATACCCCTCGTCGGCCCTTATGACAGATTTAATGAGGTCGTCATTAGAACATAAGAATTTATTTCTTATGTTTTCTTCTTGGGTTCTACATAGATTAAAGATGTTGATTAACCCCCTTCCTCCCTCTTTACGTGGTAAATATAGCCGTGTAACGGAGGAACTTGGATGTCTACAACGAAATTTCCTAAGAATACCTCTATCTGAGCCTATCCAGATTGTCCAGGTCAGTTTCAGTCCACTTCACAATTCCGAAGGAGTACGTCAGCACAGGAACCGCCCAGGTTTTTATGGCAGTAATTATGTTTTTCCCTGATAGTTTGTTGTTTAGGATCTTTGTGAGTCTCTTCATGTACTTTTCAGTGAACATTTCCTTTAGTTGTTTATGGTTGATCTTCATATTTTGAGGGATTCCTAGGTACTTATAAATATTATCCTGCCCAAGTTCGACGATGTCTTCCACAGTCTCTCCCAAATATTCCGTCTTGCCTTTCTTGATGTTTATGATAGAACATTTATCAACTCCAAATGCCATGCTGATATCCTCGCTGAAATTCTTTATAGTTGTTATTAAGGAGTTCAGCTTTGGATAAGAGTCGGCGTAAACCTTAAGATCGTCCATATATAGGAGGTGCGTTATTTTTCTATTATTATTATGCTCATTTTATTGCACTTTCTCAGCATTGCTGCTGGAAAAATTTCACCTATCCCTTGGATGGAGTGGGATTAGGCTAGGTCGATGCGGAAAGGAAATTCATCCTGGCCCGCGTGACGTTCCCGATGGTCTTAATTCAGGAATTTCCGCACAATGTGGCATGTCTGAAGAATCGCGATCTTCTGGGTCGTTTTGAAAATCCAATTTGGCATTCCTATCTTCTCTAAATTCTTTACAAAGTTAGGAGTAACAACTGCCTCTGCGGATATTACTAGAGGAATGGTTGTGACTTTATTTAATTTTCAGATATTTTTCATCTCTATCGCCAGGTCTTCATATTTTCTTATTTTTTCATCCTCTGTTGACTTGATGTTGTGCGTCAAAGGGATAGCGATGTCGATTAAGATGGCTGTCTTCTCGATTTTGTTGAGGATGACAATATCTGGTCTGTTATGGGCTACTCGCTTATCTGTAGAGAATGGGTCTGTCCCAGTACATCAAATGGTTTGGTCCCTCAAGCACTTCGGATGGATCAGATTTGTAGTAAGGAGGTGTATCTTTGCCCAACATTCCAAATTTGATTGCCAGCTGTTGGTGTATTAGTTTGGCGACTTGGTTATGACGTCCAAGATATGCGTTGTCCGCAAATGCCGAGCATCCCGACATGATGTGTTCGATGGATTCCCCAGGTTTACCGCATTTTCTACAAATATCTGTCACGTTCATTTTCAAGACATGTTTCTGATAATTTCTGGTTTTCATTACCCTATCTTGAATAGCGAAGATAAACCCCTCTGTCTCTGGATATAGGTCCTCGTGCAGCAGCCATCTCAGCGATGCCTGCCGATCGATGTTTCTGTCCTCTATCAACCCCGGGAATCTTCCGTGCATCTCTTTGCCTCTCCATTTTTGGGTCTCCTCACTTATCGTTATTATTATTATTACGAGCATTTCGTGCGTGCCTTCGCCACGCCCTCGAAGCTCGGCCCTCCGGTCTGGTGCCCTGGCGGGCGGCGTCTCGGTCCAAAAATTGTATTCCTTTTAAAAAACCACACTCCAAATGTATACCTGTAAACTCCCGAAAATACATAGTCTCTTAAAAGTTTCGCCTCATTTTCGCCCTGACACAGCTACAGAAATGAAGCTCTAGATATCAATCTGGAAGTATTTTTTTTTTATTAATCTCAGCATTGTGATATTTTTTGTGTGGAAATAGATTTATTTAAATAAGTGGTATCGTGTGAGGAGGAGAATTATATTATATCATTTTTAAAATTTGGGATCGATAATCGATATAAGGCTCCAAATATTTAAAAGAGATCAGGTGTTGTTTGTATGACAGGCTGCTCCAGTATTGCAATGAGAAACTCATATGGGCATGCGTGTCTTAAGTCGTTTAATTTTGTAAAAATAAAAAAATAGGAATAACAAAATTTAGATTTTTAAAAAATTATAAAAAAGTGGCAAATTATTAAAAAATAAACAAATAATATATATAAATCAAATAAGATGTGATTGATTTCTTTTTCTGTGCTCAAAGAAAAGCGAATTGAATATTTAATTTTTGAGTGGTGAAGGGGGGGGGGTAATAATTATCAATATATTTAATGTTTCTTAATTTAAAATCAATTGGAGTCTTTCATTTCGAAATTTGAGTTCAAATTACGATTATATTTCAAATTTGCCGCTCTCTCTCGGCAGCATTACGTCAGCGTTGCGGCAAATTAATCTAGATAAATATATATATTATTATTATTATTATTATTGAACCCAGTGATTCCATCTTTGGCTGATACCTACCTCCTTCATCTAGTACAATTTTTCTCTATGTTTAACAATTTAAAAGAAATACAGTCGACTCTCGATAATTCGAACTCTTCAGCTGTTAACTTCGGTAAATCCAAAAATTGCTGTGTATTTTGATTCGAACTAGGGTACTTCCCCTTTTTTAATTCGATTTTTTTTTAATTATGTATGTTATAATCTATTGTAATGTTAATACATATGTAATTTTTTGTTCTTTTTTGTCGTTTTCATTATTTTTACTTTGTTACTTGAGGCTATACAATATATATAATTTATGTAAGCTCATACATATTTTCAAAAATATAATAAAAACTTAATAATTCGATTTTTTTTTCTTTCCTCTTCATAATTCAAACTTATTGATAATTCGAAGTCTCGATAATTCGAATTTTTCTTGTAGTTCCTTGGATTTCGGAATTATCGAGAGTCGACTGTATTAGGTTGTTCTAGAGTCCATATCTGGCATTTGAACATGATCTACAGTAGGTACAAGTCACCAGATAAGATAATCACCACCGGTGGTACACGCCGCACGATGGGACCATCACTCATGTACCAACGGTGGTACATGCCCGCGGGAACGTGTTAATACGTCTTTTTGTGCAAACAAGAACCACATGCAAGACAAATTAAAAAGAGCAAGGTTTTTTGTTGTGTTTTTTGTTACGTCTTGTCTGTGCGAACTTCATTTGCGCAGGTAAGTCGTAGCGTGTGGAAGATCCATATTTACATCATAAAAAGAAAAAAGGGCAGAGGCAGATTCAAAAGTACTCTGAAGGACAGAACTTAGTAGAAAGAGTAAAAGAGAATGGAGCGAAAGTCTCTAGAATTCAGAGAGATAATAACTAGTTATTGAAAGCGTTTATTTGATTGAAATTATTGGATAAAAAAATACTTGGTAGGTTTCACATTAAGATATAAAAATAAAACGAATTTATTTTTGGAGAGACTTTAATCTCGATATTAGTATATATTTCGGGTGGCAACAGGAGCAACAGAAAGTAACTGAGTTAAAAGATTAAAGTCTCTCAAAAAATAAATTCGTTTTATTTTCATATCTTAATGTGAAACCTACCAAGTATTTTTTATCTAATAATTTTAAAAAATGTTTCACTAAGTACCAATACCAAATTCCTTAAAAACTATTTATTTGATTGGATCGCCAAGAGATTTTGTAGTGTGTAGTGTTCAGTAAGATCCATGGTTAGGATTTTAATGTTCCGATGATGGAATATCAAAGATTTGTTACAAACAAGACTGTCTCTAATATGGCTCGCATCTGTGGAGATTGCCTCTCATGCCACCCTGGATGCATTTCAGAACCGATCAAAGAGTAGAAATGTTGTCTTTTCTACAATAGCTTATTTGATTCCTAAGCTCATGGTATAAAAGTATCTCCTGACTCTACTATAGCATTTATTCAAACGAAATCCTTTTTAAAAACTCCTCAAATACCTAATTTAACGATCATATGCAAATCGACCGAGTTCGGTAATTTTTCTATAGAATTAAATTAGGTTGGAGTTGGTGGTGTTTCACAAGGAGAAAAATTAAAATACAAAGATTTTTTTAGTTTACTCTATATATTTCGAGCTCTTAACTCATCGTCAGGAGAACATTGACTAAAGATAACATGATATTTTGAACAGAATTTATTTTTCATTTTAATATGATGGACAGTTATTTATGACTTAGTGTAAATATGAAAGAATTATCTGAAGGATGGGATATGGCTTTAGAACCGAAAGAACAGATGTAAGGACAAAGGGCTGGAATAAAGAAAAGATATTTATACTTGGAAGTTGCCGAAAATTATGTATGTGTTATAAAGGTAGGCAATAAACTATGGAATGCAATGAGGGTGCATAGCGAAAATTTAATCTCTTATTTTCTATTTAAAAAAATAAATAAAAATTAAAAATAAACCCACCATACACTCTCATCGCACTCCAATTCAAATTAAATATCATTGATTAGGATGTCAATTATTGGTGAAGTTTTGATGTCTGTTTGATTGTTCAAGATGTTTTGATTAAGGTGTATGGCCTTTTTAATTTCAGCTGACTCCAATAAATCCAATTTCCTACTTTTTGGAATAAAATGTAAAGGGAGGGGTCGATGAAGGTGAATGGTTGTGGTCAAACAAATGATCTGCAAAAGCCGAGGTATAACTAAGAGGGGGGCATTTGGGTTCAAACTATTCACCTGTAGATTGCGAAGAGATCTCATATGTTCAACGTGGCGTTGATTGAAAGATCTACCTGTTTGCCCGATATAAAACAATTGACAGTCATTACATTGCAATTTATATACACCACTCATTGTTGTTGGTTTAATTATATCGATTTTATTGTTAACCAATATGGATGAAAGGTTGTTCCTGTTATAGAATGCGGGGGTGATATTAAGTTTGCGAAACATATTAGCTATAGGGTAGCTGAGTGGAGAATGGAAATAAAGTTTTTTAAAGTTTTTTTCTTTTGTTGGGATGATGGAATATAAAAGGGGGGCTGTTATTTTATAAATTACCTTTTTCTGAATATTGTCGATCAAGTGTCGGGGGTAATTGTTATTATCGCTTATTTTGTGGATGATAGCTAATTCATGGTTATAGTGTTCTGAGGTTAAAGGAATGTTTTCTAATCTATTGAACATTGAGTAGAAAACAGATAATTTAGTGTTGAGGGGGTGGTTAGAATCATAGGGAATTATAGTGTCTGTGAAAGTAGGCTAATTCAATGAAAAACTAAATTCAATTAACCCCAAAATTCAATTTACAACAGAAATAGGCAATAAGTCAATTCATTTCTTAGATCTTCGGATTTCCATAATCAACAACCACTTTAAATATCAAATCTACCGAAAACCTACTTTCACAGACACTATAAATAACAGCCCCCCTTTTATATTCCATCATCCCAACAAAAGAAAAAAACTTTAAAAACTTTATTTCCATTCTCCACTCAGCTATGTTAATTCTTTTCCAGGAGCTACATATAAATCTCAATGTTTTAAGGAAGTTTATAAATTTATGTTGTGCCGCATTCATTGCAGTGTTGAGCCGCAGGTTGGACAGCCCTGATCTACAACTTCAATCCTTGAAGATGACCTCCACACATACTTCGACATTAACCCAACTCCTGAAATTTGCCCTGCTGCCCTTTTTTGTTGTTGTTGAGATTGTCAATTCGGACTTCAGACTTATAGGTGTTACATCTCTTTGCATATTTATCATAAAAATGATATATTTAAATTAAGGATGTATAATAAAATTTTAAGTAAATTAAATATATAATAGGTGAAGTAAAAAGTTCTGGGCCTTTTCCGTTAGATGGCTTTAATGAGCCATATCTCACGATGTATACGTCGCATCTGGTCATTCTTTTTTGCGATTTAAAGGTGACATAACGCTTTAAAAAAAGTTATTTGACAGTTTTGTGTTTGGTGAAGCCAGTTGTGTGTTAGAGCGTTCCAAAATGTGGTAAAAAAAGAGAAAATTCGATACATTCTTCAGTACCACTAGGACCAAGGGCAAAAAGCGGAGCAGGCCGCCAAAAAAATTGTGCTGTTTATGGACCCAATACAGTATCGAATGCAACAGCAAAGTGGTAGTTCCAACGATTCCGTTCTGGTAATATGGACGTCGAAGATGAGACACTCTCTGGTAGGAAAATTCTCCAAAATGTCGATAAAATCATGGAAATTGTCGAGTCTGACCAGCATGCGAGCACTTATTCCATTAAATTGAAAGTTTTTGCCGAGAGTAGCAGAATTTTTATATATTGAAGGAGACAATAAAAGAGGTGTGTCTTCTGCTGGGATTATAAATTTTATTTATTTATAACGAGACTATAGCTTTCGAGGGCTTTGCCCTCTTCATCAGTCTATTACAATGTATTCACAGGAATTAATTTATGAAGAGGGCAAAGCCCTCGAAACTATAGTCTCGTTATAAATAAATAAAATTTACAATTCCAGCAGAAGACACACTCTTTATTGTCTCCTTCAACTTATTCCATTGTCCAGGAACTGAAGATTAGCCAGAAAACCATTTGGAACCATATGCATAAGGCTGGTCTCAAGAAGAAGCTCGATGTATGGATGCCACACAAATTGACACAAAAGAAACTTTTGGACCGAATTGATGCCTGCGATTTTTTGCTGAATCGATGGCGATGGTCGCTGGGGATGGTAACTGGTGATGAAAAATGGGTCACATACGAGAACAACAGGCAAAAAGATCGTGGTCCAAGCGCGGTGAACCGGCCCAAACGATCGCCAAGCCCGGATTAACGGCCAAGATGGTTTTACTCTGTGTTTGGTGGGATTGGAAGAGAATCACCCACTATGAGCTGCTCCCATCGGGCCAATCACTCAATTTGGACCAATACTGTCAACAACTGACCATATTGAAGGAGGCGATTGACGAGAAGCGGCCAGAATTGGCCAATAGGAAGGGTGTTGTGTTCCACCAAGTGGACGCCAGGCCGCACACATCGTTAACGACGCGCCAGAAGCTCCAAGAGCTTGGATGGGAGGTTATGTCGCACCCACCGTATAGCCCAGACCTGGCACCAAGCGATTATCACCTTTTCAAGCATTTGCAAAATTTTCTTGATGGTACAAAACTGGCCTCAAGAGGGGCTTGTGAAAATGAGCTGGTCAAGTTTTTCATCAATAGGGACGAGGACTTCTTCAACCCCGGAATTAATAGTTGCCTTCAAAAAGTACAAAAGTTATCGAAGGCGCATATTTGATCTAAATCGGAAAATTCTAGCTTGGTTAATTTTATCGTCGAAATAAAGAAAAAAAGGCTCAGAACTTTTTACTTCATCTATTATTTTATTTTATTTTATTAATATAAAAAACTTACTTTATCATCAATCTCATTAAATAACTTTTTAAACTCCTTCTGTAAATCTGTGATTTTAATAATATAATAATTAAAGTCGTTCTCCTGAAAACATGGAAAAAGACATTAACGAAATAGAAAAATAAAAAAAAAAAATAAAGGTGTGTGCACGCGAATTAGATTTACTCGCAGAGCCCATTTTTTAAAATTAACATTTTTATTACTTATAAAATGAGGTAACACAAATTCAATATATACAATACTTTTTGATAAGGTAAGGAAAAAGGTTTCCTGCACAAACGAATATGAAATTATTAATAAATTTAGAAATCTGAAACTTGAAATTTTCCAAAAAATTTCTAACTAATTTAAATAACTCATCTCAGGACCCAAATCCCCCCCCCCCACACACACACAAACTTCCAATCACTTTCCACCCCACCAAATCTATACGTCAATTAATATTTCTATTATTTTCATATTATGTAGGTATATACCTACATATATACGTATATATATATATATATATTTCGTAGTTGTATGTTGTCCTCAGCATTTAATTAATCATTTTAAGGTTAGAAGAGGCTATCAAGTCCCGCGGCACGCACTGACACCAAACACACGACTCCTCGTCTTGTTCCTTCCAAACATAATCCTGTTTCCTCGAGAATCCCCTCCGAGGCCCTCTGTAGCTTTTTGGAACAACCCGAGTCTCTGAAATGTCAACTGAAGTGGCGCGATTCTCGAACGCTGTTTTGGGTGACAGATAATTCAGCTGCCTCTTTAAACCCTGGTCGACTCTACCTCCGACACGGCCTCCTGACGTTTTCACACGTCCTCGTGTGATGTAGTACCTTACCGTTCGGTCACTCCTGACCATCTGAAAACGCCAATGCTTGCCCATCTGTGACACCACCGCGAGTCGTATTTACGGCGTCACCATAACGCCGAAAACACAGACCACGTGCCACTAGGACACCACAGCATCCGCGTACATTCATCAATGCTTGCCCTGTGACACCACCGCAGTCGTATTTACGGCGTCACCATAACGCCGAAAACACAGACCACGTGCCACTAGGACACCACAGCATCCGCGTACATTCATCAATGCTTGCCCTGTGACACCACCGCAGTCGTATTTACGGCGTCACCATAACGCCGAAAACACAGACCACGTGCCACTAGGACACCACAGCATCCGCGTACATTCATCAATGCTTGCCCTGTGACACCACCGCAGTCGTATTTACGGCGTCACCATAACGCCGCAAACACAGACCACGTGCCACTAGGACACCACAGCATCCGCGTACATTCATCATATCATACACACAGAGTTTCTAAACCGTCATTTAATTTGACGTTTGCGGGTGTCTAGGTGGGCTCCATCTATTACATGCATCATGCACTGATATCTACTTTAGCTTCTAAATTGTAGCTTGACTCTACATTACATGCGCCTAGGCCTAAGCTCCATCTACTTCATGCACAGATGTCTACTTTTCTCCTCTCGCAAACTGGCTGAAAACGCGATCCTCCGCCTCGAAGCAGACATCCAAAGCAGTCAATAACTCTCGAAAGTCTTAAACTTAAAGATTAGTCAATTCACCTCAGCCAGGCCACTCTTTCAATATGAATAGGAATCCAGTTCGGCTGAGATACGACTGTCAGGCAACAGACCCAAAGAGTCGAGTGCAATTCAACCTGATACGTCTTTCTCCAACGTACCACTGCCAAACCTCCACAACAATTAGACAATTAGACAATCACTATTATGAACAATTATCAATAATGACCAAACTTTTCTATGTCGCCTTTGACCTGATATTCACATTCATAACCACCTCCCCATCCTTCATCCACCAACAAAAAAAAACAGAAAAAAAAAGAGAATTTACTATCAAACTTAATACAAACAAATCCATTAATTTCCCTTTTTCTCTTTTCTTTTTTTTTTTTTTTTTCAATATTGGCCAAAGCAAACTCAGGCTTTCCTAAAATTATTTAAATATTATTTAATTTAAGGCAATTGCTTCGCGACAACACCAGCAAACAGTCTTGATAAAAAAAACAAAAACACATCCGGGCGACGACCCTCAGCGGAAGGGACACAAAAGCAGTGCGAGCCGACAGCCACGCCAAAAAAATACACCCACAGAGCGGTCACGAAGCCAAAACTTCCCGCGAAGAAGAACCTCAAAAATAATCTCTTTACTCTACTTTCAAAAGATACCAGATTTTATTCATTATCATGAAGAAAAATCAGATTCAAACAAGTAAAAATTATAAAATTTGCTGTTTTATTTTCTCAATAATATTCACTTGCTTATGTAAACAAGGAAAACAAAGGGGCGGAAAAAAAATGGAAATTCCTCACCCGATTTCAATTCGCTTGAATCCGAATATGGGCATGGCGATCTTTAAACCACTTCTGATTTCGTAGTTGTATGTTGTCCTCAGCATTTAATTAATCATTTCAAGGTTAGAAGAGGCTATCAAGTCCCGCGGCACGCACTGACACCAAACACACGACTCCTCGTCTTGTTCCTTCCAAACATAATCCTGTTTCCTCGAGAACCCCCCTCCGAGGCCCTCTGTAGCTTTTTGGAACAACCCGAGTCTCTGAAATGTCAACTGAAGTGGCGCGATTCTCGAACGCTGTTTTGGGTGACAGATAATTCAGCTGCCTCTTTAAACCCTGGTCGACTCTACCTCCGACATATATATATATCATCTAACATTTACATATATATATATAATAATATAATAATTCCTTCAATACTTTAATTTAAAAAACAAAATTTATTTAATCATCAATTTTTATTGTATCTATATTCCCTTCAAAATAGTCCCCATCGAATATAATGCACTTTTATGCCACCGTTTATTCCAGTCTTCAAAACTATTCTGAAACGCAGATAATGGTAAATTCCTCCAGCGATTTTGTTTTTATTTCTTCAATGGTCGTAAAAAGTATTCCTTTCATTGTTTTTTTCATCTTTGGGAAGAGAAAAAGTCACACAAATCTGTCGAATAGGGTGGTTTCGAAATCATTACGTTGCTATTTTTGGCCAGAAATTCCCGAATAAACAATGAAGTATGAGCTAGTACATTATGATGGTGTAATTTCCAAGAATTGCTCTTCCATAAATCTGGCCGTTTTCTCCGAATTGCTTCACGCAGTCGAAACACAATCTCTAAATGGAGCCATACACTGTCAAACAACAAAGCGATGCACAAGTGAACCTTTCACCAAGAAAACCGGCAGACAACTGAAAAATATTGCGCAACTCGCCCATACACAACGCGTTGTGCAAAAGATTTCAAACATTTTGGAAACTTGTCAAACATTTTCGCAACTTATCAAACACTTCCATACACTGTCAAACAATTGCTCAACAGCCTGTGTTGCGCAATTTGTTTGACAGTGTATGGAACCCTTAATACTATTTACCACCTTGTGGTAAAAATTCATAATATAAAATACCACAATGATCGAAAAAAAAACAGTGTGAAAAATTTGTAGGAATTTTTTGATCATACCTCGTTGGCTAGGTGGCGGTGTTCGGTTGTTTCCCAGTTAAAAAATATTCACATCTTCTTTTAAATAGGGGATTCTCCCATTCCAAATTTCAGCTTTCTAGTTTTAAAAGATTTATAATTTAAATTGTTTCTCCTTTAACTATGGGTGCGATATCAATTAAAATCTAATCAGCTTTTTAATTTAAATATAAAATAACTAAATATGGAATTTCGTTTTAGATTAGTTTTTGAGCTAGAGTGCACAGAAAACTTCGTAACTCCATGAACATTATAAAAGTACTGATATAATTAAAATATCATTTTTAGAATCTTTATATAAACCATTAGGTATATATACCCATCGTCTCCTAGCTTCATGATTCCCCCAGCAGCTTCATGAAAAGTAACCCCCCCCCCCCCATTTTAGTCAGTTCCCCTGTGGTCACCCTGTATAAAAGAATTTTTCTAGGCATTAAGATCATGAATCAGTTGTTTGTCAGAATTGTCCATTATAAATATAGAAAACATTTGTTTCTTTTCGTTGTTTAAGGAAAATAAAAAAAAATCTACTTACACTTGATTCAATTATATTTTGAAGTTTAACGAACTCCTTTTCAATCATGTTAAATTCATCATTCTGGTCTCTTGATATTTTTGAAGCAATCTAATAAAAAAAATAAAAACATGTGAAAAAAAAAATCAAAATTTTCATTTATTCTTAACCCTTGGCTTAAAAAGAGTGTCTGAATATGAACTTCTGAAATTAAGTGTATGTACTTATATGATAGTGGAAGCCCTAAGCTATTTGAGTTTTATTTATTCCCTATCTCCTCATAATTCTAGAAAACACAATGTGAAAAAAAATATAAACTTAAATATTTCCTTAAAAACTGCGGTTTTATCTTCTAAACTATTAACTTTTTTTGTATACAAAATAATCTTTCTTGTAGCATATGTAAAAATGGTTAAAAGTATCTTCATGAGACTTTTTTCTATAGTCAATAAAGACCTATCTATATAAATTTTCACGTAAATTTAACTATCGTGGTCTAGCCTCAAAGGCTTTCGAAACTAAAAAACAAAATAAAAAATCAACTAATTAAATTGAGAAATAATATATAGCTTTTCAAGAAAAAATTTAAATATATCCTTAACAAAACTTTTTATCTTGCAAGCCATTGAAATGAGTCATTTACATATAAAGAGATTTTTTGTAAAAATTTTAAATTTCTAGAATTCTTAAAATTTTTCTATAGGTTTAATAACTGGCTAAAAAATGCATTTTTATTTAAATTTCGAAACGGCACCCCTCTTATATTGACGCCAGTCTGCATGCAGACGCTGCAGGCCCTCTTCCTTCAGCCCTGAATGTAATCATTACGGTCTAAATCTTCAAGATACACACATTTTTGATATGGCTTTCATTAAAGAGAATTGAATCACATTCTACTAAAAGGCATTTGTACCTGCCTCTGTAACTACCTATGCCCCCCCCCAGGGTGTGGGGGTGGGAGTCCAGGGGAAAGCTGGGGTTCCAGAGCGTTTGGGATCCAAAGGGGAGGGGGTCAGGGGTTGGGGTCTGGGGAAAGGTGACGTTTTAGGGGGTGCGGTAATCTAGGGTGTCAGTTTACTTGAATGGAGGGTGATCAGAGGCGGGGTTGAAGTTCCGGGGTGGGGAGTGGGTCGGGGGATGGCGAGTGTTTGGAGATGGAGTGTTCAAGCTTGAGTTGTTTACCAAAAAAGAATTTAGTCTTTTGATTTTAAGTCGATTCCTCCACGTTTTCAGTAGAGGTTGCCATTAATAGTCAAAACATCAAAAATGGAATGTAATAAGGTTATTCCTCTAGTATTAGATAAGAATCGATCGTTATTTTTTATTTTAAGCCGATACCTCCATGTCTTCAGCAATGGTTACCAATAATAATCGAAGCGTCAAAAATCTAATGTAAAATTGTTATTCCTCAAGTATTAGATGAGAATCGATGGCTATTTTTGATTTTAAGTCGATTACTCCATGTCTTCAGCAATGGTTACCAATAAAAACCGAAACGTCAAAAATCCAATATAGGTAGAATGGTTATTCCTCAACTCTACTACTCTCTGTCCTCAAGTACCTACTAGATGAGAATCAATCGCTATTTTTGATTTTAACTCGATTCCTCCACGTCTTTACCAATGGTTACCAATAATAACCGAAATGTCAAAAATCGAATGTAGAATGGTTATTCCTCGACTGTTAAATGAGAATCGATCATTATTTTTGAATTAAAGTCAACATGAACTACAAATTGCAAAGTGTTATCTGATTAATAATAAAGGAATAAAACATATTAATATTTCAAATGAATTTGGATAAAGTTTAGCAACGATCCGTTGCAGTTTTTTTTAAGGACTGATAAAATAATTTGATTGACCCGTAGGTCTTACCGGCTACGTAGAAACTTCTCTTATAAAGGTAAAAAATAAAAATAAAAAATGTTTCCGAGATATTAATTTTGGAAAAATCATCTGTACTTTATTTTTAATAATTGTAAAGTAATGGAAGGCAGCTCAAAGATAGTAAAGAAAAAATTATTACATTTCACAAAAAATGTATTTATTGGATTGTCATTCTTTTTTTCCTTTCTTTTAAACCCAACGTTTCGGAGGATTCTTCCTTCCTTCTCCAGGGTTTCAAAGGGTCAATGAAGGAAACAAACAAGATGCTTCCCTTATATTTAATGCTCGCTAAATTTTTGCTTTTACATTTATGTATAACTAATTAACTAGATCAAATCTACTGAAAAATGTATCATTTGATTCATAAAAGTTAAATTATTGATCTAAATAAATTTGTTGAAAAGGGTATAATTTGTATAGTAGTTATAGCCCTTTTAAAAGCTCGGTTCATTTACTAACATGATAAAAGGACAATTTTCAATAATTTATTTCTCGGGAATGGGACTGTCGATCAACTTCAAATTTCGTGAATAAATATTTAATACATCATTGATTTGATGGTAAAAATTTGAGAATTTTCTTATAAAAATGATAAACAGTCCCGAACCTCCTTAAGGACAAATTTTAAACCCTGCTGAGAGAAGAGGGAAGCATCTTGTTTGTTTCCTTCATTGACCCTTTGAAACCTTGAAGAAGGAGGGAAGAATCCTCCGAAACGTTGGTTTTAAAGGAAGGGAAAAAAGAATAACAGTCTAATAAATACATCTTATTTGGAAATGTAATAAGTTTTTTCCGCTATCCTTGGGCTGCCTTCCATTACTTTGCAATTAAAAATTCTACCAGTCCGTCTCCAAAGAGAAAATTTCTTCAAATTTATTTTTTATTTTTGTTAAAGAAAATTCATTAGAAAAGCATTGGAGAAATGATAGAAAGGCGGCCCAAAGGGGGGTAATCAAAACTACAGAATTCTCTGTTGATGTCAATTTTAACACTAGAAAAGCATAAAAACTGTTAAAGAAAGCAAGAAGAAGGTGGTTTACAAACGTTCTTCGTTGAGGCTTTTAAACCCTGAGGAATGACAGAAGATCTTCCGAAATTTCAGTTTCTAAGACAATGAAAATGATATTTCAGAAAAATAAGCTGACGTGTTCTGATGTGGCCATCCACTTGACTTTACCATACAACCTGGCTCCTCTCTTATATTTAATATTTAATAAAATTATTTATAATCATGTAGAGGAGGGGCTAAAATTCAACCTAATTGAATACTACAATTTGTGACTTTAATTGAGTCCATGAGTTCCGTAGTCTTTACCTGAGGACCCTTTGAAGCCACGCTTGCCGCGAGACCGATTACAATACTTTCCCCATGCTTCGCATTGGATAAAGTAAATAAATATGATAAGCAAGAGCAGAAGACCACACTCTCCAGCGAATAATTTCTCAAGAAAATGTAGAAGATATAGAATAATCTACATAGTATTCGCAAACACTTGAAAACAAGTAAGTATGAGCAACTACCAAAATGAAATATCTTAAAGAAAAATATTTTTCTTTAAATCGATTTTAATACTTCTATTTAGTTAATACGCACCTATCATATAGAATCATAAAATAAAAATAATATTAATAATTACCGCATCAAAAACAGCTTGAGTTTGTTTTGCAATACGATCTTCCAAATGATTGTGCTAAAAAATAACAAAAGTAATTACATCTTATAATAAGATTGATAAATTAATAACAAAAAAATGAATTACCAGTTCATATCTGATTCCATCGCTTAAAAGATCTTTTACACTTTGACGAAGGCCATTAGATTTCTAAAGAAAAAAAAAGAAATTACAATTGCCAAATATACATTAATTTATGGACAAAAAAGAAGAATAAAATATTACTTCAGACCACTCTTGTAAAATATCAAACATCGTTTGATATTCGTTAGGTTCTTTAGCCATTATTTATATAAATATATTTTAAATTATTTATATCACCTAAAGCTTAAAGCTCACACTAACATATAATTACTGTTCAGATATATAGATTTAAATTTAGTATGGGCCTTAATAGAGGTATTTAAAAAGAATGTAAGATAAAAGCTATTTGTATATTTTTACTTTATTTATAGTATTTTAGAATTTTATTTAATGATTTCGTGAAAATATAGATAAATATATATATAATTCTAAGAATTAAATTATCAGATAGAATATAGATTATACAAATTTTAAAATTATTATATATAGTATAAAAATATGAAAATGTAATTTTGCCTAGCTTATATATATTCTTATATTATTAAATGACTAATTTATATATATATATATATCCTGGCCACCGAGCGATGCTCGGTAACTTTTAGCTTCAGTTAAAATCTATATATATTAATCCCCGGACCCCCCTCACCTCATCATATCGTCTTCGGTAAGTCACAAAGTTACCGAGCATCGCTCGGTGCTCCAGGCACTAGTGATATATAATATCAACAGGTGGACCGAGAGTTGCTCGGAAATTTTTTTCTTTAGTTAAAAGCGATATATTATTATTATTTTTAATTTTAAACTCAGATAATAAGGTCATTTTTATTTACTGCCAGAATGAAATGAAATTGAAAAAAAAATTATTTTTTCCAAACATTTTGAATTGCTTCGGCCATCATCAAGGAATCGCTAAATACTCAGTTTTGAATTTAATTGCTATTAAAATTAATATTGATATAAATTAAAATTAAGGGAAGTTTTGTGGTGTTTCATTGAAATGAAAGATTTAAAAAGTTGTTATGTTACATAGATTTCGGGTTGTTGACCATCAGAAATTAATAAATAATAATAATAATAATAAAAATTTTAGCTCTGGATGTAAGGTAGTCCAGAATGAATATCTGAAAAGATTAATTTATTTCAAAACTTTAGACGGTCCCGCTAATTTAGTGAATTTATAATATATGTAATCAGAAAAATAATCTTTCAAAAAAAAAATTCCTCATCACATATTCAATAAAATCTATTGAAATTTCATATCTATGAAATATTTTCTTTTATCTTTTATATCAAATAGTTTTTATTAGGATATTTGCATTTTAAAGGGTAGTTTATTTGAAGTCTAATTTGAAAAAACGATAATTAGTACTTTGAAATAATTTTAAAAAATATGAAATTAATAAATATTATAAAACAATTGATTATTAATAATTCAATTCATTGATTGATTAGTTTTTAAGAAAATGGTAGAAAGCTAGAAAACCAAAACAAAAATGACTAGTTGATGCCGGCTGACTTGGGACCCAGCCTCTTGATAAAAACAGAGACCAAAAAAATTATAAAAGTAAAAGAAAAGGATCTTATTTTATTTATCTGAAGGTTCACAGTATGTCTATTATATAAGAAAATAGTATTTTGATTAAGAATTTTGTAGTTTAAAAGAAATTTCAGAAAGATTCATAGTTTCTTTCTTCTCTCCGGGAGAGAATCAACTAGAAATGGTAAAAAGTTTTATTTTTTTCTCATTAGAGATTTATTCAAATTTATTGAAATTTCATATCGTGTGTTAATTTTCAATTATCCTTTATATTAAATAATATATTAGGAAATTTGCATTATAAAGGGTAGTTTATTTGAAGTTCAATTTGAAAAAACCCTAATAACTTCATTGAAATTTTTTTTAAATATTAGATTATTTGGATATTATAAAACAATTAATTATTATTAATTTAATTCAATTTTGAACGAAATCGATTCAGTACTTTTTGAGAAAATCGACAAAAACTCCGAAAATCGTCTATGAAAGGCCGTTTTAGAAACATATTAAAAATCCAACTCCATGTCACAAGTCAAGGTTTCGTTTCATATGACTTTTTAAACCTTTTTTTTCAAAGGCATTTCTTGCTTTCAAAAAACGGGCTTTCATAGACGGTTTTCGGCGTTTTTTGGCCATTTTCTCGAAAAATCGATTTCGTTCAAAATTAAATTAAATTATTAATAATTAATTGTTTTATAATATCTATTAATTTAATATTTAAAAAAAAAAATTCAAACGAGTTATTAAGCGTTTTTCAAATTGGACTTCAAATAAACTACTCTTTAAAATTCAAATTTCCTTATAAAAATTATTTGATATAAAAGATAAATAAAAATAACACCGAGATATGAAATTTCAATAGATTTGAATAAATATCTAATGAGAAAAAATTAAAACTTTTTTCAATTTCTATAGTTGATTCACTTCCGAAGAGAAGAAATTGAATTTTTTAATACAATTTCTTTTTAAAATACAAATTCTTAATCAAAATGTTATTTTCTTATATTAAAAAATTACTTTGAACCTCAAAATAGATTAAATAGATAAAATATGATCGGTTTTTTTCTTATATATAATTTTTTTGGTATGTTATACCGAGAGAAGTGTCTCAATCAGAGACACATATTATTTCTTATTGATTCATCAGGTATCTAGGTTCTCTTCAATATTGGAATATTGTTTAACTCGTAAACTATTGATTTTAGACATTCACTTATTTGAACTTTTCTGTTGGAAATTAAATCTTTTTTAATAAAGATCATTATGTAAATTTGTGTTAGGCATTAAAAGGTGAAATTTAAGTGGAAAGCTGAATAAATATTGCTCTAACGCGCTAGATAGTCTACATATAAAAAAACTAATGAAGAAACATGTTAATAATTTAATTTACTAAAAGAAAGTTCATCAGAGGATTAAACATTCAAAATTAAATATTTTTTCTGAGAAAAGTAAAAAACATTATTTTACAATGAAGTCGGTTAAAAATAAAACCGGTTTTAAATAAAGGGTGTCCCTTAGATTGAATGTGAAAATTTTTATTGAAATTCGCGTCAGCAACCAAATTCCATATTATATTGAATTTTAATATTGAAAAAATATTTACATTTACATAAAATACGTAAACTATTACCGCTAACTAACTTTTGTATAATTTTCGATATATATATATATATATACCCCCCTCTCCCGGACCCGAATTTTTTCTATAGTACATGGTCCTGATGCCCTAATACGTTTGTACTTTTTATTAGCGAGAGTTAATTCAGGTCTAAAAGTAAAAAAAAAAAAGAAACCTGTGAAAATCCATAATCTTTCAAATACTTGTATTTTAAATTTTAAGCGGTATCTTCAAAGTCTCTGTCGCGAATCACTTGTCACAATTTGGCGGGAAAAACCTGTTCTGTGAAAAATACTCTGCTCTGAAATAAGTTTGGGTAACCTATTGAAAATCTTTTTTAAGCGTGATTTCCTACAAAATACTTTACATTCTGTAGTTTAAAATCAAAATCTTTAAAATACAATGGAAGTAGATTTATCAAGCTCTTTAATTTACCGGGATAACGAATTAGATTTATTATGCAAGATAATCAGTCAGGTATGTTTCACTTGAAAATACATTTATATACTGAGTTCTTTTTCTAATTTAATTCTTCTACTAGGATGATAACGAACCACTTCCTGAATGTATTTTTATTTATGGATTGAAATCAACAGGCAAAACAACATTAATAAGCAATTTAATTGAAAATTGTGCATATCGAACAGCTTTTGTCAATTGTATTGAATGCTATTCGTCAAAATTACTGTTCGAACAAATATTAAATAAATTAACAGGTAATGTCATATCTTTTGAAGGTACTTAAGTTTTATAAACAAATATTTAAATATGAGATCCATTTAGTGAAGAATGAATGAATGGACCCAAATTAGCTGAGGAGGAGCTAAGAAAGAAAATTGAATGTCGATAGAATCTCACAAAAGTGCACTATTTTAAAATAAACTATTGATTGTTTTATTGCATACTAGCTCTGACGCCCGGCCTCTTGCTAGCCAGGGGACCACAGATTATATATACAAAATTTGGTTGAGTTTGGTCCAAGGGCAAGAATTTTCCTATTTTGACCCCCCCCCCTCCTTCCCTTGGGTGCTTAGTTTTCTTGGCGAATTTAACTTGGCTACTCACTAGATTTCACTACGTTTTCTTGGCCTGTTTTTTCACAGATTGTTTTGGCTGAGATTTCTCTTCTTTTTGTAAGCTATGTGGTTAGCCCGTTGGTCCAAAGGGCTAGAATTTTCATTTTTGACCCCCGCCCCCAATTTTGGGTGGTTAGTTTTTGCATTTCCAGCCTGGGGACCCAGAGAATATGAATGCAAGAATTTTCATTTTTTGACCCCCCCCCCATTTTGGCTGGTTACGAAGCCTTTTGTGTTTTAGATCACAAAATCAAAAATCCACCATTTTTCAGTTCAGGGGTCAAATTTCAAAAAATAAAAAAACCTTCACGAGATTTAGCATTAATAAACCTATGTACCAAATTTGAATGCTAAAACTTAAAAACTCGAGAAGATAGAGCACTTTAAAAATTTCAAAAATTTACCCCAAAATGACTATATCTCCCTTTCGGGGACAAATAGAGCAAAATACTCAAAAATGTTTTTTTTTGTATTTCAATGCTTCACCTTACTAAACTAAACCCATATCGATATCTTTTCTGGTTTAAGAGATCTTGAAAGAGTCTAAAACACATTATGGGGCCCCAAATCCCCCTTTAGGGTTCGATTTCAAAAAATCCCTGCTTAGCACACCCATAAATCTTTGAAAGAATATTCTAGGTCAATCGGTTTAGGTTGATAGATGAATGAAACATCAACTTCTCTTTTTATGGTACATATATGAAGATAAATTACCCAGTTATATATCGACGCCTTAGAGTGTAAACCTGCTAACTCCATTTTTTTATCATATATGACATATTAATACCGTTCGAAAGAAAAAGAAATGCAGCATCGTCCAAGTAAAACTGCAAGTTAACATTACGATTGTAAGTTGTAGAAAAAAAATGTGAAAAATAGTTTCTTTCCATAACAACAATATTAAATTTAGTTTATTTTTTCTCTGGCCTGTAAAATTTCTTTGTTGTGTGTTAGCAGGTTTACACTCTAAGGCGACGATATGTGAAATATAGTGAATATCCGCCTTCTTTACTAAAACATTATAATTAGCAAGTTATCAGGTGTAAGGAGATCAGTAAAAATACTCAGAAACAATGCATAGCTTCTATAAAGAGAATTCCATGAGGTTGGCCTCTACTTGATGTAAATAAACAGTGCCTGGAGCACCGAGCGATGCTCGGTAACTGTTTGCCTCTAAATAGCTTAAGTTTCAAATTTCAGGGCTCTGCGACTTTCCGGAGTCGAGATATGAACGATTAAAATATTTATTTTGCGACATGACTAATTTACACCCCCTTCCTTTATTTCAATCGGATTAAAATTTGATACAACTAATAACTCATGAGACTTGATAAGTTCAACAATTTTTAGCGAAATCGTTAGAGCCGTTTTCGAGAAACTGATTATATATATACAAGAATTGCTCGTTGAATATAATAAGATAAAATAAGATATACATTTATATATAGGGTTGCAATAATTACCCAGAAAAGGTACGTTTAAGTGGGAAATAAATAAAATATGAAAAAACTCGGAAGGTACTGGTTTATTTCACTCTGATAAAAAAATCTATAAAGTTTACCTGATCTAATAAAATAAACACATTGAATAATAAAAAAGATGCAAGGCTAATCTTTTTACCTCAATACAAAACAAAATAAACTATCTAAATAAAAAATAATAAATAAAATAAATAAAAAAATAAAATGATTGGTTCTTAGAATATTTGCAACCTCAATACATTGAGTGCAGACAGAGTTGTTATGTATTATTAAACACAAAATTATAAAAAACATATAAAATGTGTGCATCAGTCTTGGTATGCTCATTACTTATATGGCGCAATCTCAAAAGCGAATGAAAAATTTTAACAAAAAACATACCAATATAAAGGCAGGCTAACGATTTAACTAAGATCGATGACCACTATTTAAATGACTTGATATAAAAAAAATATTTAAATTTAACAAATTTTTCTAATAATATAATATTTATTTATTAAAATACATTTTTTTATTGCACACAGGGAGTCAACTATGGTCAAATTGGCCATTCAAATGCTGCACTCAAAATGCCGGCTAAATTTCTGCATCATCATTATTTAAAATTGACAAATAGGCATTACAAAAAAAAAAATTATTTAGCCCCGAAGGGTAAACCGCGACCTAATATGCTGTACACCTAATTCCACTTGTACTTCTATATATTTCCAAGTACTTTCAAATATTTCCAAGTACTTTCAAATATTTCCAAGTACTTTCAAATATTTCCAAGTACTTTCAAATATTTCCAAGTACTTCCAAATTTTTCCAAGTACTTCTAAAATACTTCCAAAGAGGTGTACACCTACTTCCAATCGCGGATCACCCCTCACCTAGTCCTATGCAGTCTGTCTGGAAATTGAGGGCTCTTTGTCCATATGTTTTAATAAAGCATTTCTCAGACACCAAAAGTTTGAATGTATTATCAATTTTGATAAGAATGACGGCGTTATCAAAGTCGAATCCATGCATTGTCTCAATATGTCTCAAACTGTTTTCTACAATTGGGAGTTTTTATGCGACAGAGGCTTCCTTTACTGGCTGAATTCCTCTCTTTCCTAATTTATAATCTTCTCTTTTCAGTAAATGAAAATGCGTATCGAAAATCATATCCATATTCGCCACTTCGCGATCTCAATAAACTTTTTGGCGAAGGAACAATCAGCAAAAGCCAAGATGAAAGATGGCACACAGCACATTGCCTTCTTAGAGTGGACACCTTTCGGTATTCCTTTGGGTAAAACACCTAGCGAAACGCAAACCTTCTTTCTTTTGACGTTTTTGAAGAGAAGCCACAATTCATCCCCAGACGAGATTCCTCAGGAACAGAGTTTGCTTGTTTCACTGCACTAAATCGATGAAAATTCGGACACGTTCGGCTTTGCTGTTGCCGGAGAGTTCGTGGGCGACCCATCCAGCTAATTTCTATAATTTTCTGAGCTTTTTTTGATAACGAACGATGGTCGAATGGTCCACATTGAAGTCTTCGGCCAACATTCTGGTTGTCAAGCTTTCCTCCTCTTCCATGGCTGCCAAAAGTGCCTGGTCATCGAAATTTCCTGGTCGACCTCTTCCTTTTTCATCTTCGAGATTTGTGTCGCCCGATTTCTTGAAGCATTTTTCAACTTGGCTTTTGCTGATTGTTCCTTCGCCAAAAAGTTCGCTGAGATCGCGAAATGACCGTGGTTCATTCCAATCTTCCTCAAAGTGGTAGAGCATAATATGTCGAAAATGAATATGATTTTCGATATGCATTTTCATTAACTAAAAAGAGAAGATGAATTTTTAAACAAAACGCCAATTTTTAAAGAAAAAAACAGTCGCGTAAAAAGCTGCAATAATTATGCACCAACCTAATAAATTATTTTCTTTTTGCATTTTTTTATTGTTATCTATTGTACAACCATCTTTCAATTTTGAACCACTCATTGATTCATCTAACTAAAAATGGCAAAAATTAATGATAAGCTTAATAATTTATTCAGGAACAGTATATCAACGTAGATGGTAAATTAGCGGAGAAATATTTTAACACATTATTAATCTAAATGTGATATCATATTTCTCTTTAATGAATTTGTTATGATTTTTACAACAAATTTAGAATTTGAAATAATTGAAATTCCTACTAGTCTTTTGGTATTTCAATAAAACTTCTGTAATAAATAGTGCATTCATAAGTTATAAAAAGTTTTCATAGAATTCTTCTCGAGCATTGAAATCTCCAGTTATTCATTATTGATGTCTTAATATGTGTGTAGTTTGTTTTCAAATCTTATAGCAGAGTGTAAGTATATAAAAAATAAGATTTTTATTTTAGGATTTAAAAAGTTTTTATTTAATACAAATTAAATGACATTTTTCAAGCTGTATTTAAATTATTGAATCTATAAAACTTAGCACTAGGGTTATTAAGCCTCTCACGAACCCTATTCTCCCCTATTCTTTTTAACTTTCAATTTATTCCTGGGATCAATTGAAAAAAATAGCCTTTAAGGAAATGGATAGTTTAAGATGAAAAACCTACCTATCTTTTATCCACTATAACTTGCCAAAAATAGTCAACATTTATGAATATCTGGTAAAAGTTATTCAAACCACAATATGATTTTTTTAAACACAATTTTTTCATGAATCAGTAATTTTTTTTAATATATATAATTAATTTAAAGCTGAAATGACAAAATATTTTTAAGGCATGCCATAAAAATATAAGCCTATCTATGAATGTATATGTAATGACCTCCTCTGCTGAGTTTTTTGCCGGATTCTTCTTAGTGGAGGTATTTCTGAACAAGTGATAGACTCGTCGACTTTCATTAAGTACCTTTTTTAAAAGCCTATGATGAATAAAATAATATACATATCTATTATATAAAATTAAGGTTTTGTCTGTACATTGCTCCAAATTACGCCAAATTTTGGTTGCACACGTTTCAAGCAAAGTTATGAATGAAAACAACCTCAACAAAATTCCTGTATGTATGTATGTCTGTATGTTTCCGTCGTTTCCGAAAAGTTGCTCACGATTCACGTAAAAACGGCTGAAGGGATTATTATGAAATTTCATATTTGCATCAGATGTCTTCTAACTTAAGTTTTTAGCTATATAACGTTTTGATATTTTGACCCCAAAAGGGGGTTGGGGGGGCGCAGGTATGAAAATTATCAAATAACTCCTAAACTATTAACTCTACAGCACATTTTATTATGAGCAAAGTTGTAGGGGATGTAATTTCTGACAACTTTTGTTTTAAAAAATTTCCCACAAAAACCACCCAAAAAGGGGGAGGGTAAAAATGTGAAAATTCTTGCTCTTGGACCAAACTCAACCAAATTTACTATACATAATATGTGGGTCACTAGAAGGCGAGAAATGCAAAAACTAACCACCCAAAATAGGGGGGTCAAAAAATGAAAAATTTTACCCTTAGAGCCAACTTATCCAAATTTTGTATTCATAATCTGTGTGTCACTAGAAGGCTAGAAATGCAAAAACTGGGTGCAGGGGGTGGGTCGGGGGTGGAATGATGGTGCGGGTGCGGAAGTGGGTTAGGGGGTGGGGTGGGGAACAAGACAGAGTGGGGTGGAGTCCGGGGGCGTAGTGGGTGTGGGGGTTCAGGGGGCTAGGCGGGGGTGTGGTGCACGGGGTGGAGGGCATGGGTTGGGGTCCGGGGCGTGGTGCGGGGTGGTGGTGCAGAGTGGAGTAGGGGGTTCAGATGAGGGCCCAGAGGCGTAGTGGGGTGGTGCGGGCCGGGGGGAGAGGTTAGAGGTCCAGGGGGCGTGTCCCCTGGCTAGCAAGAGGGCCACCGAAGGCGGTTCTTGCAGCTAGTATAAAAATAAATATAAGTTTGACAAAAATTTCAATTTGTTTCAGGTCATAAAATTTCTCCGGCAAATAATTATTCTCCATACGCAAAATGCGATAAATTTCTTCCTTTTGTTAAAAATTTAATTGATGCTTCCAAAAAGTTGGCATTTCGAAATGATTCATGTTTAATTGTAAGTCTTAATATTTATTTATTATTATTATTTTTTTTTAATCTTTGACAAATTTCTAAGATTAAATTTATAGGACTTAGATTAGCCCTATTGTTTTATTTATTTTATAATTTAAAACACATTTCCTAAAGTGAAGTAGTTTCGTAAAAATAGCGAGCTAAAGATTTCTATTTTTTTTTCTTTTATAGACAAAAATACAGAATTTTAATCTATGTCTATAACATTGACGTAACAGTCTACAGTAAATTGTTGATTTCATTTTACTATTCTAGTCTCCCTTTTTGAATGTGATAATAAGAAAGTAGCTGCATATAATATAGATAGGAATATTGTTAGAGTTCGTGGCTGTGATGAAACTATACTAGATTAAGGAGGAGGTATCAGCCAAAGATGGAATAACTGGGTTCAATAAAACACCATTAATAAGACGTTTCGGCCTGAATTTTATTTGGCCATCTTCAGTCATTTAGGAGTTATACACAAAATGCGGTACACATATGCGATCAAACCAAGCCATGTCAAAAATAAAAAATTTTTAGCTTCATGTGAATTTATAACGTGCCTGGACCCAAAAGTTTCAGAATGAAAGTCATTTACTATAATATAGTATAGATAGGTTTGAGAAAAAAAATGAAAACGATTACATTTTTACCAAATTTTTCTACTATTAAAAAACATGTCACTTTCATTCTTTGAATGATTAATGATGTCTTTATTTAAAAAGGAATTGCCGAAATTTTTGAAAATGCCATTTTAACTTGAGCCTAATCATAAAAAAGATTCAAAATTTTCAAAAAATCAATTTTAAAATGTATTTATTACTAATAAAAATAATTATTAGATTTTAGATAATGTTGATGTTCTATCAGATAATGAACCCAAGATTTTATCTAGTCTTTTACATTTACGTGAATTGACAAACCTTTCAATTTCATTTATTTTAATAAGTGAAATTCCACAATTGAATTTATCCCTTCATAATAGAATTTCTATGGAGATTCATTTTCAACAGTATTCAAGAGGTAATTAGATGTTTTAACTATTTATTTATGATATATCAATACTAACTAATAATTTGTTTTCTTCTTCTTCACTCTTAAGATGAATTACTAGAATTATTGGCAAAAAATAAAGAAGAAGATGAATTTCCATCAGAATTTTATCGAAACTACTTAAATATGTTTCTGGGTATCTTTTATAGATCATGCCGGGATTTAAAAGAATTAAATTATATGGTAAGATCTTATCGTAAATATTGAAATGATTAAGAAATTTCCTTTTATACAAAATATTAAAAATAGGGAAGAAGTATACTAAAACTTAGTATTCAGAATATAATTTCTTTATAGCTTTTGGTAAAAACAAATATTGTACTTTTGATGATAGCCATATCAGAATAAGGATAAATAATTTGATTCGTATCACCTAAATAAAATCTTTAAATGTATGAAATGCATACCCTATAGGCTATATTTTATTATAATACTAGCTGCGACGCCCACCTTCTGCGAGCCTCTTGCTAGCCAAGGGGCTTCACCCCCTAACCCGCTCCCTAAACCCTCTACCCTCCTCCACCTCAACCACTCTCCAAACAAAATTTGGTTGAGTTTGGTCCAAAGTCCAAAGGGCTAGAATTTTCATTTTTGACCCTCCCCCATTTTGGGTTGTTAATTTTTGCATTTCTAGCCTTCTGGGGGTCCACAGAATATGTATACAAAATTTGATTGAGTTTAGTCCAAAGGGCTAGAATTTCCCCCCATTTTGGGTGGTTATTTTCAAAAAAATTTTAAACAGCAGAAATTTATTTTAGTGAAGTTATTAACATGTACAATCGGTCCAAAGACTTGTAGACTACATTTTATAAGCAGGAAAAAATTATAAATCTTATGTACTGTAGTGATTTTTTGCAAGGGTCGGTGGAACTGGGTTTCCCGTTCTGAGTTTGAAGGTCCTTTGATGTGGTTGGTGTAATATATGTAACACTCTGGACTTGGGTATTTGTATAAATTATAACAGAAGTAAATATTTTTCATTATAAATATTTTTAATAAGGATTTTTTTTTATTAGTTTAGGGCCTCCACATCTCCCCTTATAGCCCTCCGATCCTCCCACTCAGGATCCGGTTGAGTGGCTCAGGGTGTAGCCACAGCAGAACGGTGTGAAATCTTTAGTATGCTGGGACCAAGAATAAAATAATAATAACAAAAAAAAAAGGAATACCGCATGTCATCCAAATAATAAAAATAAATAAATAAATACACTGGGAAGAATAAATAAATAAACAAATAATTAAAACAAAAAATAAATAGAATATTTCACTGGGTTTGAAGAAATTGTTGTTAAATTATTTAAAAATAAATAATTTAAAAAACAGATAAATAAATAAGTAGACAGGAAATTGCCATAGTCAAGGAATAAAAAATAAATAAGTAAATAGGCAGGAAACCGCCATGGTCAAGAAAAATAAATATTTGACTGGGAATAGGCTACGTTTAATTGAAAGGTATATGGAACAATGTGTGGGGGATGGGGTACCAAAAGTATTCTCTTGTACAAAGAGACAAAGGGAAATGGCTCCAAGAGCCTCGGGATGCACTGGCTCCAAATAGCCAATATATCACTACAGTACATTACAATGTGCACAGGGTCTGAAGGTTAAATAATTAATAAAAAATTGGCGCACAATGATATTATATTTATAAATAATAGGAACGTTTTTTTTAAAACTTCCTGTAAATTTGAATATTTATAAATCTAATTTGTTTTTTATTATGTTTTAGGCACAAAAGAATTTTATAAAATACTGCGAACCCATTCATAAAAAACAAGTGGATATAAAAGATATTAATAAATTGTGGCATTTAATTATACCTCATTTGAAGTCCAGTTTAGATTCATTATATTTAAGAACTTTAACAAAGTAATTATATTTACAACATATATATAAATATATCATTGATGAATTCTAATATTATTTATTTTATTTTAGTGTACAAAATGAATCGAATTCTGTCATAAAAAATGCCCTCTCTTTTGAATTACCTTATTATAGTAAATATTTGCTTATAGCAGCCTATTTGGCTTCATATAATCCGGAAAAAAGTGATAAACGTATTTTTTTGAAAAGTTCAGATAAACGTGGTCGCAAATTAACAAAATTAAACAACAAAAATGATCTTAAACAAACATTACTCGGTCCAAAAGATTTCACCATGGATCGCCTATTGGCAATATTTTATGCAATTGTGGAATGCAATGTCTCCTTAACTGCTAATTTATTATTACAGGTAAAAAATCTTCTTTTGCTGCTAAACTAAGGTGAATTAATTCGGTACAAAACTTCTTCCATTCGTCATTATTCTTTATGATTTACAGAAATCGTCTCTCAAAAATTAAGGGATATTTATATTTTTTGGTATTCATAAAAATATCTCATAAATGACTATATGAAACAATGAGTTTAATAAAAAAAACATCAATTCTTTCTAATTGTATACAATACCCAAAATATCATTATGAATTATTGGCCGATAGCCTATCAGTTACTTGTTCTTAATCTTCATAAATTGTAATTTAGATAGATTAAATAACATTAGTTCTGTAACAGAAGAAAATATATATATTAATTAAATTAGGGAACGAAGAAAGAGATATTTTTATTATAAACAAAAGGATCAGCCGGGGTTCGAACCCAGGATCTTCGCATGTGCGCTGCGATGTCTTCATAAGAGCCTTAGCTCTTATCCTTTTAGCCACTGATCCCCAACTCAAGCTAATTACCTAATGTCTATGAATTTGGAATTTCATTTTTATTTAATCTTTAATCCCCTCCTCGTTCATTTTGCGCTTGAATATAGTTTAATAATAGTCCGGCCACTACAGAGCCGCAAAAATGAAAGAGGAGGAGATTATAGATTAAATAAAAAATGAAATTCCAAATTCAAATAGACATTAGGTATTAACTGATTTCGGGGTTCAGTGGCCAAGAGGATAAGAGCTAAGGCTTTATGAAAATCCCGGCCAAATCAAAATGTCTTGCTTGGATTAATTAGATTTACTTAGATCAATAGTTATATCCATACAAAGGATTACAAATAATGTTTACTTGTAATTTCTTTATTAGATATAATATATACAATATTAATTTAATCTTTTTTTGTTTTCAGATAAGTTCTTTAGTACAATTGCGTTTGCTTTTAGAATCAGTCTCACGTGATCGAATCAATGGAGTTAAATTCAAATGTGCAGTAAATCTTGAATTTATTTCTACTATTGCTAAGTATTTTCTTTTCTGATAACTAATATATGTTACATAAATTAATTCCTCGTGACTTATACTTTTTTCTATTTTTAGGACAATTGGTTTTAATATTATAAAATATATTTATGAAAATAATTAATTAGCTAATATATTACAAATATTTATTTAAATAAATTAATATAGATATATTTTTTTAAATTGAGTAAATTTTATTATCACCCTTTTTTTATTACCCAATATTTTTTGTTAAAAAGTTACTTAGTATTCAAAATAAAGTAAATAGACCCTAATGTCTATAAATTTCTTAAAGAATTAATCCCAGATAACAAAAAATACCATGATATTTATAGTACAACAGGGAAAGGTCGGAGATGGTTCTAGAGTGAGCAAGGGGATCGAGTGAGCTAGTTAAGAATGGAGCTCCTATTAGTTTTATTGCTTCTGAATTGCGTCAAGGATAAAAGGAGAAGTTTCGGAGGCTCTCCTGTCTCGTCAAAACAAAATCCAATGTAGTAGGTATCTATAATAGAGGGAATGGTGGAGACGGTTCTACCAGTGGCGTAACTACTATTTGGTGGGCCCCCCCGCAAAACAAAATGTTGGCTCCAATAAACTTTTGAAAATTCAATGATTAGGTACAAGGAAAAAAGTAATAAGTGCAATATTTTTATAATTCTTAAGGTAGTTGTTCCGCCAAATGCGTTTTCTTAGGATTTTTTTGAAATTTATACAGATTATTATTATTATTATATTATTATTTAAATACTTCTGCATCGATTGGTGGCAAAACAAAATTTTTGAACAATACAGTTCCGGAGATTTTAAATTTCAAAAATCGAGTTTTTCAGGCTCTTTAAAATTGCACTATACGGGATATCGGAAAATTTACATACATATTTAATTATAATTAAGAAACCCTTCTTACCATTTTTATAAAAAACTAAACCAACATTAAACAATAACCAATACATATTTGAAGACAATTTTGATTCATAGTTACAACACAGTTTCTGAGATAATAAGGAATAAATAATGAAAAATGTATAAAAAAAATTTACACTAAAAACAATTTGGCAACAGCGCATTTATTTAATCAGCGAAAGATGCATGCCCTAGATTTTTTCCAAATTATAATTTTCATAAGGTGTAAAGTAGGCGTTGATTACATTTGTTAAAAAATAACAAAACGATTTTTATAGAAATTTAAAATGTATTTTATCTGTCATTTTGGGGGGGTCAGATAGGCTAGGCGGTAGCGTGACAGCGAGCTAACCAGGGGACCCGGGTTCGAATCCGACTCGAAGCATCCAGCTAAAATCTGACCCCCGGGGTAGAGACACATTTTAAAAAATATAACTAGTATCGTAATTAGGCTTATGGCTAGAAAGGCCGAAAAGCCAAAAAAAAAAAATCTGTCATTTTAATATAAAAATATTCAATCTCTTACAATGGTGACAAATTTGTCAAATGAGCACGGGATTGGCTAGAATTTGTACATAAACAGCAAAAAGTTTTGGGCTTATGAACTATGAATCCTTATTGTCTGTCCTATATACTCTAGCATTAACTTTTTGCTAGTAGTATTTTACACTGATATTACCAAAGAAAAAATTTTGCTACCAACACGAATGACAATTCTTCTCCATTATACAAATGTTAAATCGGACATTACCAAGATAATAATAGGGCATATTTTGTCTATTGGATGGTTTTGAAATACACTTGACATACTACTCCATATCTCATTTAATCATTACTTATTATGAATCCCTTAAAGACATTTCAAACTTATTCATAGTCTTCGTCAATGATCTTCTGAGACCTTTTACATCTTAGGTCTCTCAGTTTTTATACTAAGGATCAAGGCAGGAACTTTTTGTGGCTCCGGGCGGCGTGTGCCGCGGGTACTCCTATTGCTGTGCTGTGGGGCGCCGCTCTGGTGTCAGTATTGGTCCTTGTTAAGGGTAAAAATAAATTTTTTAATACTATAGAGTTGGCCAAATGCTTTGTTATGAGCAAGGCCAGGGAGGGAAGAAAAAAAAAAAAAAAAACTTTTTGCTAGTATTGTCGCGAAACAACTACCTTAAAGGTAAAAATATATAATAAACCACATACTTAATATAAAATTAAATTAAATATCAGCTTTTCGGGCTTTTTTATTAGCAAAATCCGTTATAAGTTTTTAAATTTAAATTTTCTGCTGCATGATGTTCTTTTACCAAAAGAGCGAGATTACTTATCTATCTTGATTCATGCTGTTTATAAGATATGATTTAATTATTTTTAATTTGCTGAAGGTTCTTTCTGCTGTAGCCAGTGTCAGGAATGCTTAAAAATAGTAATAAGGCAGTGCAAACTTCACATAAATCACTTTCTATAAAGGAATAATTGATTAAAATATCTATCAAATTTCCTGTATAGTTGTATTGGGATTATGTCATTTTTAAGAAAATAAACCGCATTAATTAATTGCAAAGTTTTCTGCAATAATGTTTTTGTAATTCTGATGCCGACTTTAAAATTTATTTTTTCTGATAATGTTAGCAATGTTTTTGGCCTTAAAAATCGAAAAAGTTTTGCAATTTTTAACATTACTTCAAATCTATTTTTAATTTGTAAATTGAAAAGGTCAACTGTTCTATAAAAAACATAAACTTTAAATTTTTGTTCGGCATTAACAAAATCGTAGTGATCACATAATTCATCAAATTGACGTTTTCTTTTTGATTTTCTTGTACCTTTAAACTCTGGTATTATTTCCCATTTTTTCCAAATACTTTCAGATTCGGATTTTATTTCACTATATTTTGACCTAAAATTATTTAAATTAGTTTTTACTGTCTCTTACAGATTTACTGCTTCATCTAATGCTATATTCTTTTTTACTTTATCCAATGCGAAGCATGGGAGAAAGTATTGGAATCGCTCTCGAGGCAAGCGCGACTTCAAAGGGTCCTCAGGTAAAGACTACGGAACCCATAGACTCAATTAAGGTCAAAAATTGAAGTATTCAATGAGATTGAATTTTAGCACGTGACGGTTTTGCCAAAAATTACCTGGAATCTCGTCGAGAGGCCAAAAAGTGCCATATTTTTTGGAAGTGGATGGATGTATGTATGTGGGTGTGTTATCGTTTTTTTCGATAACGATTTTTTCCACACTTTTGCGCTGATTGAAATGAAATTGAAAACCTACCATTAGTTTAACAAAATGAAGCGCTGATTAGTTTTTGGTACATATCGGTCCACAAACAGTACTTTATTTCAGTACTTTTTTAGTTTTTTCTAAATATCTTGAAAATGACTTAACCAATTTTGATGAAATTTAATATCCTAATTAAGTACCTTGGGGACCACAAAAAAGGTTAAATAAAGTTTTTAGTAAAATTATATTTTAATGTACTTTACTCAAGAACATATTAATATTTCAAATGAATTTGGATAAAGTTTAGCAACGATCCGTTGCAGTTTATTTGTAATATTTTTGACGCATAATTAATTTCGGATAATAAATGATGTAATAAATTACATACAAATACAAATTCAACCGAAGTGATTTCTTTTTTAATCCTAAATGCTTCTGATTGTTCAGATTTTTTGTCACTTTTTAATGAAATTTCATCAATGCTTTAATGACATCCAAAAATCTTAATTTTATTGCTCTTATTGAATTTATCCTTAAGTAATCAATCTAGTAGGATTTAATTTTTTTTAAGTTATAATCAACTCGCCAGTAAATTGTGCTAAAAGATCCCATCTATGAATACTTAAGGTAGTTGTTTCACCATATGGGTTTTCTTAGGATTTTTTTTGAAATTTAGAGAAATTATTATTTAAATATTTCTGCATCGTTTGGTGGCAAAACGAAATTTATGAACAATATAGTACCGGAGAGATTAAATTCCAAAGTTGAGTTTTGCACCATAGGGGATATCGGAAAGTTTACATACATATTTAATTATAATTAAGAAACTCTTAGGATTGTTATAAAAAACTAAACCAACATTAAACAATAACTAATACATTTTTAAAACAAAATTTTAATTCATAGTTATAACACAGTTTCTGAGATAATAATGAATAAATAATGAAAAATTTACATTAAAAACAAGCTGGCAACAACATATTTATTTAACCTAAAAAGTGGGTTAACTTTAGTAATTTTTTTGACGTTTTTTTGCTTCAGCCATTGTCGCAATAGCTTTCAATCGCTTATTAAGAACTTTTTGTTTTATAAATCTCCCTTTATAACGTACTTTATCTGAAATTTCTATGATAAAATATATACAAGCTCGGACAGTGCTGTCAGATTTGTCAAAAGAGCACAGTATTGGGTAGAAGTGGTACATAAACAGCAAAAAGTTTTGGGCTTATGAATTATAAATCCTTATTGTCTGTTCTATTATACTCTAGCATTAACTTTTTGCTAGTATTGTCGCGAAATAACTACCTTAAACTGAAAAAATTGTAGACATCTTATAAAATTACAAAAAAAAAAAAATAATTATGACTAAAATGTAACTTAATTGAGAGATATTCATATCCAAATGGTATATTATAGTTTCGTGGCAAATTGTGTTGTGCGCCCTTAACTGTGCGACCCTCCGCATTGCGGGGTTTTGCGGACCCTATTTACGGTTCTACGTTGGCTCAAGGAATCGAGGAAACCAAAATCTCTTATTAGGCTCGTTTCTGAATTGTATTCAGAAAGTGGCAAGGGAAAATTTTAAAACAATTTGCTTTAAAATTGTAATAAAAATATCAATGACAAATTAAGATGTTGTAAACGGATCAAAAATATTAAACATGAAAAATAAATTTATTAAAATATAGTAATAGAGTTAAATTAATACATTTTTTTTATAAGTTAAATTAAAAATAGATGATGGTCCATAATATGTACATAATTTATGTTTATTCTTTTCTTCGATAAGATGTTTCACCTAAAAAATAAAAGAAATATTAAAAACTTATTTAATTCATATTTTTGTTAAAACTATCTTGATGATTTTGGGTTTGACTAGTCCTTTGTTTTAAAAATACTAATATAAAAAATATTAAAAAAAAAATTAATTATTTAAATAAAAGTACATTTTTGACTCATGATACTTCAAAAGAGTGATTAGAAGTTAATGGAGGAAAAATGCAAAATCTTAGAAAATCCACAGAACAATTATTTTAAGGGTTAAAAATAAATATAATAATAAATAAACAAATGATGAATAAAAATCATAGAAACATGGATTTTGAAGAATATGTAAAAAAATATTAATTGGAATTATTAATTAAAGGAATCGTAGGGAGTTGGACATGACTTTAAATTAAATTAAATACAAGTTTTCATTAAATACGCCAAACGTTTCGTTGCTGTTTTGCAACTTCTTCAGTGGCTCATTTCTTTTAATTTTTTGACAGGAAATAATTACTTTGTTTTAAAGAAGTTTATATTTTATTTTATTTGATAAATTGAATGAATTGTAAAAATACTGTTTGAAATAGTTTTTCTCTAAGTAAAAAATCCAGACAAATGAGTTTAATAAGTCTACCCAGATGTGAACCCCTGGGAGGTGTATACTTATATAAATAATATATTGTATAATTAAGTAATGGAGAGGGATTCAGCCAATGGGTAGCCTCTGCTGAATAAAAAACTCCCAATTATGGAAAACGTTTCGGCTTTAATTAAATAATGCCATCATCAGTTCCTAAGAGCTGAAAAAAGCGATAGAGCACACATGTAAAATTACAATAAAATTTTTTACAAAAAATCCAAACTTGTTAATTACAAAATTATATCTTACAGTATTAGCGACACAATTAATTTTATAAATAAATTGTCCGCAGGCAGAGTAATATATTGTATGCGGCAAGTTAAAATCAGGATTCTCATTAAATTTAAATCTATAATTTTAAAAAATTCGACAAAAGACGAGCTTCTAAAATAATAATTATATAGTCTTGTTTCATCTAATAATTTTGGATACTAACCCCATAACTAATACTTTCGCAAAATTACATATTACCCCAGCCATCTACAATAGACATAATTTATCCTCCATTCTTGTAAACAATAAAATAGACAAAATTAACCCTATGATAAAAGCGGTGTTTACAAATTACAATGTAACAACTGTGAAGCTTTCTACATTGATCAAACAGGTAGATCCTTCAAAGACCGCGACCCCGAACACAAGAGATCACTAAAGCAATTACAATTGAACAGTGACAAACCCAATGCCCCCACTAAATAATGTTTCAGCATTTGCAGATCATTTGTTTAACAATAATCATTCAGCATCTCCAGAAAATTATCCTACATTTTACAACCAAAGGACGTAAATTGGATTTATTAGAGTTCACTGAAATTAAAAAAGCCCTATCCCACAATGAACCAACCGAATTTAACCGAATTTATCGCGAGGAGAATTTACCATCAGCAGTTGACAAGCCCTAAAACCTTATGATGAACTGGATAATCTGAATTGTATCTAAGTTTCTGAGATTGGCTCGTGAGTCCCGGCTTCTTTTCACTGTGCTACTACTCGCCCTTTACACGATGGAGGGCCAGCCCATACAGGTTTCACTTTAGGCGGATACCACCTTCCATAGGTAGTATCTCCTATAGCTCACATCAATATTAAAAAAGCCCTATCCCACAATAAACCCTTTCTAAACAACCAACTAGGCACCGCAAAACCAACAATAATTGATTTACTAATAAAAGAAATTTAACGAAATTAAAAATTTTCTTTTCAACTAATCCCCTATACATTCCATTTTTCTCCGTTTACATATTTCGAATCCTTTATTTTATACCCTCAATAGATATTTCTAGAAACCTATATATAAAATTAAACCTACCAAGTATTTTTTATCCAATAATTTTAAAAAATGTTTCACCAAGTACCAACACCAAATTCCTTAAAAACTATATAAATAAATCCCAACCACAAACAAACGATCTGACCCCCCGCCTCCATCTCTAAATTTCTCAAACAATTCGTTCATTACCCAGTGAATCCCCCCCCCGTATATCCCCTTCCAAATCAATAGCTACAATTAGTATATAAAACACATTTATCTTTTCTTCATTTAGCTGGCCCCGAAATGATTCAAGATTACAGTACGGGGTAGTTAAACGACATTCCTTTATGATCAACCCTCCCAATGCACTCATGAAGGGGCTATAAGAAAACTTTATTTTGAGATTAAACCACATGTAAATAATACTTCAAAAATAAAAACAATTTTTATTTATCTTATCTTCAGTCTTTTGAATAAACTCCTGATGATGGGCTAAAAACCCGAAATATATATAGAGTATCCATTAAACTCAAACTTTATTTCAATTTTTATTTTGTGAAACACCACTAATTCTAACCCTTTATAATTTTTTAAAAATGTTTCACTATAAACCTACACCGCTTTCCCTAAATAATAATGGATACGTTGTTTAGTTTAGACAAAATTTCAAATCATTAAAAATATACACTGCTTTAAAGGGTTTAAAGAAGAAGATATTTTTTCTGTATATCTCTGATATTTGTAGATGTCTATAAATATATATATAAATTTACTACAATTCTCATCTGTCTGATTCTTTGGGGAATCGAAACAGATGAATTTTGTTCAGATATTCAATAATAAATTTTATTTAGAATGTGTAAATGTAAACATTAAATGAAAGCGAAAGTTAAAACATTTGTCCGGTCACTGCCCTATTTTGGTGCACTTGGGACCTGACTCGTTTTGATAGTGAACCAAGAGTTGAAAAAAGATAGGACCCAGCCGGGTGTGATCCGGCATCCTCTGCGTTAAGCCCGCAAATGCCTTCTCCATTTAGCCGATGGATCCTCTGACTAGATCCTATAATCAAATCTTATATAGTCAGGTCCCAAGTGCCCAAAATAGGGCAGTGACCGGACAAATGTTTTAACTTTCGCTTTCATTTAATGTTTATATATATATTAATTGAATGTAATGGATTCATTTAACGTTTATATATATATTAATTGAATGTAATGGAAGGCAGCCCAGGGTAGTGAGGGAAAGAAAAAATTAACACATATCAAATAAGGTGTAATTTATTGGAATCCTTCCTCCTTTCCTTTCAAACCGACGTTTCGGAGGATTTTTCCCTCCTTCTTCAGGGTTTCAAAGGGTCAATGAATGAAACAAATAAAATGTTTCCTTCTTCTCTCCACATTTCATTCATTGACGATTTGAAACCCTGAAGGAGGGAAAAATCCTCCGAAACGTCGGTTTGAAAGGAAAGGAAGAAGGATTCCAATAAATTACACCTTATTTGATATGTGTTAATTTTTTCTTTCCTCACACTCCCTGGGCTGCCTTCCATTACATTCAATTAAAATTTCTACCAGTCCGTCTCTGAAAATTTCGTTGCAAATATATATATATATATATATATATTTTCTTCAGTAAAATAATGTATAAAAGAAATAAAATTTAAGAAAGAGATTCACTTTTAAAGACTAATGCGAATTAAGCATAAGTATTATTAATAAGTTGTTGTAGGGAAATAAGGATAATAGCTTATGCAAATATTTTTGGAACGAAGTTCCTTATGGGACGCCTCGGAGTGGTACCCTAACCGGTGAAAAACGTTCGTAGCGTTAAGAAAAATTAAAAAAACGTCCGTAGCGTTAAGAAAAATTGAAAAATGCTCATGCGCGCGCATCCACTCAGCCACTCTGGAGGCGGGGCCTCTGGCTTGTGCTGTCTGAATTCCATTTCTCGAACATCCTTCGATTCAACAGGTTAGTATTTCATTACCCTTCTCTACCTCTCTGCTTCTATTTATCGAAATAATCCTCTTTAAAAATTTTATTAATTTAATAGACAGAATAATAGAATTCAATAAAATGGCATCGAATTCAGAGACAGAACATTCAGAACATTTCGTTATTCAGCAACAAATAACAAAGGTGTGCTTACTTAATTAATAAATAAATGAAAATGAAATGAAAATAAATAAAAGAATATTGCAATAATTCTACTAATTTATTTATTATATTTCCAGCTAATAGAAGAAAATAATCAATTAAAAAAAAATCTACTAAAGGTAAGCGTTATATATTAATCGTGGGTGTATGTGTAAAATCCCCGTGAATCCCTAATTGATTTCATAACTAATTCCTATAATTTATTTATTTATTTAATTAATTGAATTTTATTATTTATTTATTCTATTTAAGGAAATAAAAATTAAAGAAGAAGAAAAAATTCCTTGGAATTTGATTTCCAACGAGGATTTGATGAATTATTATTAAAATATCTAAGATTATTTATTTATTTATTATTAGAGTATCTATTAGTTAGATATTTATATAATATACTGAGTAAAACATTGTATAAATTCATATACTGTTTTTTCTCAAATTCAAAAATATTTCCATACAAGTTTGTTCAGTACCCACCTCTCCATCCCCTCCCTCGATTAGCACTCATGGATTTAATTTTAACATTTTTTTATTTTATTTTCTTTGAAGGAAAGAAATACGAAAAAAAAAGCCGAGTACCAAAAAAGGTATCGGGAGCGGGGAAAAAAAAAACAAGGTACGGTATATAATTTATATATATTATATATATTATAATATTTTGCAGTGTAATTTTAAATACGACTGTAAAGTTAGTAGACATCAGACGAGAAATTAATGATTTTATAATCAATTTCAGTATCGGAGAAAAATATAAAAAAAAAAACAAGTAGGCTATATCAACAAGAGTATCGACAAAGAATAAAGAAAAAAATACAAAAGATCCAAGGTATGGTATGAAAATTATATACATTTTTAATAAAATTATTATTGCCATTAATAACTGTAATTAATTTTAGTACTGAAAATATACGGAGATTAAATAATGCACAGCGTCAACAAATTCTTCGGAAGCATAGAAAAGATAATGAAAACTTATTTTAGTTACCATAAAGCTATAGTTTCTATGATAGAACATAATTATGCTTAATTATTATTATTCATATAAATACCTGTTTCTTTTTGTATATTATTATTATTATATATTATATATTTTTATAAATCATTGTAAATAAAATAAAGGTGTTAAGATAATTTTATAAAGTAGTTTCTTTGCTTTTTATCGATAAAAAAATCATAATAAAAAATGTATACCCGAATAATTATTTTTCTTTATACCTAGAATAGAACTTAAAATTAATATTTTTATAATAAGGAACTTCGTTCCTATCCGGTGTCCTACGACACAGATCGACTTTATTTTTATTTTATGCCAATCAACTTTGTTGACTTCCTCAGGGCTCAAACAAATTAACTTCTTTGCATATTTGTCATTTTATAAATATTCATTCTTAGCAAACACATATAGGTCAAGAATCGAACAGATTGAAAATATTTCCGTATTTAATTCTAAAAATATCTTTCTTCTTTTAGATTTAAATAGGAAATATTTTCAATCTGTTCGATGACTGGCCTATATGGGTTTGCTAAGAATGAATATTTATAAAATGACAAATATGTAAAGATGTTAATTTGTTTGAGCCCTGAGGAAGTTAACAAAGTTGACGAAACGTTGGCATAAAATAAAAAAATATTTGCATAAGCTAGTGTCCTTATTTCCCTACAACAACTTATTAATTTAGTCGATGGACATAAATAATCAAAATAATAAGTATTATTGTACCTATAAAAGAATGATAAAAAATTTACAAAAAACTTTCCATAAATATTCCATATGTGCACTTGCATTTTAAAAGTAAAGTTAACAATGTTTGACAGAGCAGTGTGTGTTCATTGATGAATCGTAAGTGAATTGATCTAGATGTCTCAACAATAATGGTTAGAGAAGTTGTTTCTAATGCTCTCCCAGAATATTATCACTGTGATGACAGGATTGAATACCTTCTTTCTGTATACTAGTGAGTCTGCTCTGAAAAATGTACCCAACATGCTCTTATGAGGTGAGTAGGCCTCGGCAAAAAGACAATATTTTATCAAAACACTATATGAGCGGCTGTTGCTATGCAGAATAAGTAGGTATTAGTTTATTTTATTTTTAATAGTTGCTTTATAATTTTTTCATAAGGCAACCAATTCTATTATTTTTCATTGATAAAGGGAAAATTTTCCCCGAAACCTTTTAGCTACACAGCGATTAAGTTTCCCATCAAATAACATGGGTTTTTTGACATTGAACGATCAATTTTTTATTCCGGCCAAAGTAACGGTTCAAAAAAATTGAAACTCTGTACTTTATCCTTATAATAGTAGCTATCCTTCAGAATTTTTAGATTTTTAGCTATTACAATTTTGGAGTTACATCTAGATAAAATACTGCTATATCTTAGTATTAGTAAGTTATAGTCTCCAAAATTATAATAGCTAAAAATCTGTAAAAATTCTGAAGGATAGCTACTATTATAAGGATAAAGTTTACAGAGTTTCAAATTTTTTGAACCATTACTTTGGCCGGAATAAAAAATTGATCGTTCAATGCCAAAAATCCCATGTTATTTAAATGGGAAACTTAATCGATGTGTAGCACTAGGTTAAAATTGAGATGGAGACTTGAAAACTTGGGGGATATTTTTTTATATTTATTTCTAACCATATGAGCCCCTGTCAGCGTAAATATTCGAAAATTTCCAAAATAAGGAGCACCCTAACCCAGTGTTCCGGAAAGTGTGTGCCGCGGCATACTGGTGTAACGTGGTCACTGGTTGGTGTGCCGCGGAAAAATGTCAAGTTTTGTGAAAATAATGCAACTACACATAGCTGAGAGTTAAGCGAGCAGCCTTATCAACGATTGTACCAAATTTTGATCGCCTGTGCTCAGTTAAGCAGGCTTACATTTCACATTAAATAAACATTGGTTTTTTTCTTTTGTTTACCTCTAAAATTTATTTATATGATAGGTGTTCCTTGAAGACAAAAAGTTTGCGGAACACTGCCCTAACCTATATTCATCTATCAATTATTTATTTCAAAATATAAATACATACCTTATTTTTTTTTCCTTTTCAATTTTATATCTTTTTCCCATTGTTTTCTATTTAATAAATAGACATTCATAGTTACTCTAGCATCTTCAACTGAATCGTGTTCTCCTTGTTGAATCGTTAAATTCAAATGTTTCTTTGCTAAAGATTTCAATGATGGTTTTTTTTTCTCCATCACCCTTATAGGCTTGTAGAGACTAGTATCACGGATTAAACGTCGTGGATGACTTAGAAATAAAACCTGAAGATCATTTTTGATTGCATGTCCAACTAATATTTTATTTTTTAATAATTCAGCCACTTCTTTTTGTACCGTATTAAAAATATCAAAACCATTTTTTAGATTAAGACTTTATTAGACTTATTAAATCGTACATAAAAGTTAAATAAATTTATAATTTTCTCATTAATATATTAAAGAATAATTAACACATTAATGAGAATTGTTTTGATCGCGCTTTTTGAACAAGATATATATCGCGAGACTACTGCTGGTTGAAGCTATTGGAGTATGCTGAGTCTTAAGTCTGGATCAAGAGAGAATGAAAAAGATATGATCCATTTAGCTATAATTCAACGTCATTATTGCGTTTAGCCCGCATGACACTTGGATGGATCACCAAATGAATTCAAAATCTGAGATGTTATATATTCAATCCCCCAGTCCAGAGCGCCCGATCTATTTATTAGCACGTATATTAGGTGCTTGCCATTAATTAATCGTCTGCTGGTTGAAGCTATTGGAGTCTGCTGAGTCTTAAGCCTGGACCAAGAGAATGAAAAAAGATATGATCCATTTAGCTATAATCCAACGTCATTATTATAAATTTATTTAACTTCATTATTTAAAGTTTCACTTAATATTTGACAAAAATCACCTGCAATCGATTCGCGATTGAATCAAATGTAGGAAACTTACGATTAATTAATGCCAAGCACCTAACATACGTGCTAATAGATCGGGCGCTATGGACTGGGAGATTGAATATATAACATCTCAGATTTCAAATTCATTTGGTGATCCATCCAAGTGTCATGCGGGCTAAACGGAATAATGACGTTGGATTAGAGCTAAATGGATCATATTTTTTTCATTCTCTCTTGATCCAGACTGATTAACAATTTACAAACAAAATATTTATGCAACAATGGAAACAATAATTTTATAATATTATTATATCATAGTACCGTATTAAATGGCAGAGCTTTTTGAAAATGTTCCGGCCTTATTCCACTAACTTGCGTGCGGAAATCGATAACCGCTTCCCTGGGTAGAACGTATTTGTCATAGAGGCATTCGCCTTTATGATTGACAAGGGAAACCCGGGCGAGCATGCTTTCGACGCCGTTCTCGCCAATTCCGACCATTTCGCAATCCATGGCCACCAGTTGACTGAGAAAACGTTCTTGAACATGCTTAGGCTCATCGTCCTTTTTCACTACACTGGCTACCGGCACATGTTCCACTTTTTTCTTTATAACTGTATTTCTTTTAGGAACAAACAATTTCTTTTGTTTCGATAAAAAATCTCTCCAATTTGATGAAATATTCTTAATTCCTGGTTGATTTTCCATTTTGTTAATTATAAAATATGTAATAATATAATAAATAAATTATACAATAAATGAAATGAAATGATTATTAAATAAGATTAAATATAATATTAGAAAATTCAAATTGACAGTATGCAAAAGCATGTTTTAAAAAGTGAGGTTGAAGTTTCAAAAATTTATCCACTAAAAAATAATAATAATAAATTATAAAAAAGTTGTATATTAAAAATAAAATATCTATTTTATAATTCAATATATTTTTTATAATTAAATTTATAACTGTTTAGAATCATTTTATATTAAAATGAATGAATAACGATCATTACGCGGGCTTTTTAAAAATATATTCACTCCTGGCAAATTACGCAAAAAATGGCATAAACAAGAAATAATTCCCGGTAAAGATTTTATTGCTGGAATACCTTTATTGGTACTTGTCATACTTAATAGTATCTAAGAGTCCTACATTATCATATATGCGCTGTTTTTTGTTTTGTTTATTGAATACCATTTTGTGTAATTTCTCAATACTCATGTTTCTCTTTTGTATTAATCTTTAAGTTAATAAAAACCTAATACAGGTCGTTTTGTCTAATTCTTTACAGTACTCCAATATTAATACTCTAAGTTTTCCCCCAAATCTGTGTTATGGAAATTTTTCTAACCCCTCAAAACGAGAAAATTTCAGTTTTTTTTTTCAGTTTTTCTTGAATAACTCTAAAACGGCTTATCAAATGAAAAATAACTTTTTTAGATAAATTAAAGCTCTTTAAATTACACGTAAACTGATAAAAATTTCATTTATTTAAGTTCAGTGGAACCGGTACTAGCGCCTTTCAAAAAACCGCCCCCGGGATCACTTTTGAATATCCCTAAACTAGTACTTTTTCGATTTTTCTCTCAGTCCATGGCCACCAGTTGGCTGAGAAAAACGTTCTTGAACATGATTAGGCTCATGGTCCTTCTTCAATAACGAATAGATTTCAGGAACCAAGTTATTTAGGCAGAGCTGATCATAGAAAAAAGATTCGTAAGCCAAGATTCTTGATAAATATCGGTTTACATTCATTTGTAGGATCTAGCATTGATTTGTGGAACAATCTCTCTGTTACTACTTGGGATTATAGTCATCTGTCCCCTATGATTAAATCAATTATAAATTTTGTCAAGTCCTAATGCCCTAGAGTTGTACAAAATTTTATTTAGTTCTCACAAGCAGAGATTAGCTGAGGTAGAGAGAGGTCATAACATCCTTGTTAAGGTTTTGACCAGGTTTCCTTAACAACTTATGGCAAATGTCGGGATGGCTAATGCGTCGTTTCCTCCTGGTATCGGGTTTTTACGCGGAATTATTAAAATTACGTTTTGTCTTTTGATGGAAATCTATGATCATGTTATTTGTAAATGAGCATACATTTCTATTTTTTTTCTTGTTTGTTAATTGTTAATTTCTTTTAATTGATTTGTATTTATGTTTATTAATTTCTGTAGTTAATTTGTATTGATGTTTTGTTGACCTAGCCACCGAGGACTTGTGCCTCTAAGAGGGTCGAGTAATAAAGATTTATTTATTTCACTAAACTGGCTACCGTCACATGTTCCACTTTTTTCTTTTTAACTGTATTACTTTTATGAACAAACGATTTCTTTTGTTTTGATAAAAAAATCTCTCCAATTTGATGAAATATTCTTAATTCCTGGTTGATTTTCCATTTTGTTAATTATAAAATATATAATAATATAATAATGAATAAATTATACAATAAATGAAATGAAATGATTATTAAATAAGATTAAATATAATATTAGAAAATTCAAATTTGTAGTATGCAAAAGTATGTTTTAAAAAGTGAAGTTGAAGTTTCAAAAATTTAAGCACTAAAAAAAAAATTAAATAATAATAATAAATTATATAAAAGTTAAATATTAAAAATAAAATATATATTTTATAATTCAATATATTTTTTATAATTGAATTTATAACTGTTTAGAATCATTTTATATTAAAATGAATGAATAACGAACATTACGCGGGCTTTTTAAAAATATATTCATTAAAGGTGTAGTCCAGGCAAATTACGTGAAAAAAATGGCATAAACAGAAAATAATTCCCGGTCAAAGATTTTATTGCATTTATCGGTACTCCAATATTATTACCCTAAGTTTTCTCCCAAATCTGTGTTATGGAAATTTTTTTAAGCACCTCAAAATGAGAAAATTTCGGAGTTTTTTCAGTTTTTCTTGAATAACTCTAAAACGGCTTATTAAATCAAAAAGATATTTATTAGATAAACTAAAGCTCTTTAAATTACGCGTAAAATGATAAAAATTTCATCTATTTAGGTTAAGTACAACTGGTACTAGCGCCTGTCAAAAAACAGCCCCCCGGATCCCTTTTGAATATCCCTAAAACTCGTACTTTTTTCGATTTTTCCCCATTTTGACCATGAAGAAGCACGTTTTCAACAAAGACCACTCTATGCATTTTTAAACTAGATTAAATTTGATACAATTTAAACAAATTTTCATCTTAATTGGATAATGGTAACCCGTGCCGCAATGAGGATGAAGTTTGCAGTTTTTTACAAAAAATAGCAGTTTTTACTTCATAAAATGGAAACCACTCATCCTAGAAACTTGACTTTTGTCTCATTCTCTAGTAAATTTTGTTGACTTGAACATTTACTTGGACCACTTTTTTGATAAAACTCTTATATTTATAGATATCCAGAATTTTCCATGACAGCTTTTGAGGATTCGGATCATATATAGGAAAATATAGGATATCTATAAATCTATTATATATTGGTAGAACCCCTTGAACTCTTTTTTATTTACGTGCCTGTTTTAAATGATAATTATTTAAATCTGAAATTCATTTAAATTTAATATTTTCTTAACTAGATTCAAAATGCCGATCCCAGAATAATTAAGAAATTAATTTCTAATACTTAGTATGAAATAGGTCTGGACTTGAATTTGATATTCTTGCACTGCCTTAGGTATAAAGCAGCCCTGGCTAACCCAAATTACATCACGGGCCGCATTGACGACATAAAAATTACCAAAGGCCGCATATAAATAAAAATAATTCCAATTTTTTTCCAATATTTTTTTGAGATCTAGCTTTACAACAGATTTCGTACTTAGTGATTTTATTGTAAGTGATTAATTTGAAAGTGTTCATTCAGTGTAAATGTGAAAAAAAAATCATACCATAAGGTGTGATATGAAAAAACAAACATATGTATTGAGCTAACAACAAAATGTATTTGTATAGTTATAAACATAAATTAAAAATAGTTTTAACTATCAAAATTGTTAGTTAAGATATACATACAGTATTTCGAATGTTATTTTAAAATAACAAACAAATATTTCAGTGTGATATTTGCGTTTCATTTCAGTTATTTAATTTTTCTAAATATATATTTCTCTTTTGTTAAGGGAGAATGTAGGTTCTTGGTGAAACATATTAAATAAATTAAAGAAAATTTTTTTAACTTTTTTAAATTATTTTTAAATATAAAATACTAGGTAGATTTCACATAAAGTAAAGAAAAGTTTTTGAAAAATATTATTTATGTGAACCTGTATTTTATATTTAAAAATTTTTAAAAAAAGTTCAAAAAATTTTCTTTACTTTATATTTCTCTTGTTGAATATTATTATTATTATTATTTATGTTTTCTTCGCATAATATTATAGGGAACGCTATTTCTTTTAATTAATTTAATGCCATTTCAAACACATTCTGAAATATCCGATACTTAAGAAAAAGACACTTTGTCATATATGACCGCGGGCCACACGTATGGACGGCGAGAACCGCATGCGGCCCGCGTGTTTGGCTAGCTCTGTTTTAAAGGAAGAGAGATCATTCCATCCGAGCCCTTTTTAGTCATTTTCCTCGATTAGATTCTCATGAAAGTATTGAAATATAAATTTTTATCTTCGTTGGAAGCTCGTTTGAGAAGATCCTTTTCTTCGCTTTTTTCAATCCCAAAAAATTCTCTTATCTGATATATGATTTTATATAAAAATTGAATTTTCGATACTCATTTATTACTTACTATCTTAACACATGTTTATAAATAAAATAAATTTATTTTAATTAATCATCTTCTTAGTAATCGCTTTTGCTTTATTCGGGAACCAGCAAAAATTTATTTAATTTTTTAATTTTCAAAGTTGTATGTTTTATTGAGAATAACTTAGATTTAAACTATTTATTGATCAATATGTAATTTTTTTAATTTAATTAAATAAAAAACTAAACCAAAGTATTATAAATTTGATTTTAAGTAAGTACATAATAAATATTTCAAAATGGTAAGTGAAGATGATATCAATAAATATCTTTTGATTTCTACCTATATTATATTATCTTTATCGAAAATTATTTCTTTTGCAGTCAGAAACTCCAATAGATTTCGATAATAATTTAAAATATATAAATGAAAAACTAGAAGAATTGAAAAAAGAAGTAAGTAAATATTTGATGATATTACTATGTTATAGTTTAATTCAATTAAACATGTAAATTCTGATAAGTTGCATTGAAATTGTTTTTTAGTCTCAAGATCATCAAATAATTTTAAATGAAATGAATAAAAAGTTGAAAGAATTTTGTAATAAAATAAATGATATAAAGCAAGTAAGTCATTAGTATTATATATATTTGATTTTTTTCTTTTATAAGACCATTTAAATGGCTAAATGTCCATTTGCAATTCTTTAAATATATCGAGGCTCTGATTTGGAGAAGTGCTAAACGCGTTCTTTCACCGAAGAACTCTTATGAAATTCAGTCCTTTTATTTATTTTTATTTATTTATTTAAATTTAAATGTATTTACATACATATATACATATTACATTATACTACATAATTACAATTAAGTTCTTCTAACTTAACTTCTAATGTCTATGCAAGGGCGGATCCAGGAACTTTTTATGGGGGGGGGGAGAATGTATATAAGGTGCCCGATGTATATAAGATCTACTATTTATCTCGAAAGTGTGTCGCGATCGTCCAAGCGGGGGGGGGGGGGGGGGGGGCACAGACGCCTCACACACACACACACACACATAGAACTTTATTTTCAAAATTAAAAAAATAAATAATTAGTAGAGATTGTGGTGTTGGTGCAAGGTGAAACATATCTTTATTAAAAAAAAAATGTTTGTTTTTTTTTACAAATTTCATATCTCATATTTTAAGTTCATTAAAATAAAAAAATAAATAAAAAAATTGTTATAAATTCCCTGTCGATTTGGCCGCCGTTTTTTGGCCACTGAGTGCGACGCACGTGTTGCACTACCGCCAGGCACGGGCCTGTTTGGAGGTGGGGGGTCGCCCCCTCCCCCCCTGGATCCCCCCTTGGTTCTAATTGGTGTATATCAATCACATTTCAAAATAGTTCTCATACACTTATTTTGTAGTAACTGTAGCCCATTTATATTATTTTTGTACCAAAGTATAAGATTGTAGGACAATAGTAAAAATTGGGATTAATTATGCTCTTATAAACTGCAATTCTATTATTCATATTTAAGTTATTGCTGATTCTATTAAAATAATTAACTTTCCCATTTAAGCTTCTATTTAGTTCATTATAATGCATTTTAAAATTCAACCTGTCATCAACAATAACACCAAGATACCTTATAGAGTCCTTGAAGATCTTTAAGGGTCGATTGCATGTCGCAAAGTAAATGCTTTTTTCCACTAACCAAGGTAGATGGTAAATGGAGGGGCTGGGATGGCCAATCAGATGACAGGAACTTTCAGTGCCTGTCATCTGATTGGCCATCCCAGTCACTCCATTTACCATCTACCTTGGTTAGTGGTAAAAGCATTCACTTTGCGGCATGCAACCGGCCCTAAGACATTACTTACGATATTATTTACTATGTGAAATTTGATCACTTCTCAGTTTGATTTTTTCTTTTTAATTGGGTTGTTAAAAATATATATATATATATATATTCCAGTAGAGAGGGTGAAAATGCCAGGGTAGTCGAGTAACAATGAATATATCAACAATCTGTGCATGCAATCATATAATCTAAGAATTGTTCTTTGTATAATTAACATTTTTTCTTTTTTTTATGTTTTTAGGAAAATTATACATTCTTATATTTTGGAAATGATTCTATCAGAAATCTTTCATATAGTCTAACAGATTTAAACAATGAGGTATTTACCTAATAATTTAGGCCAGGCGTCCACTACTGAGTTTTAGTTGCATAATCAAGGGCGGGTTTATAGTTTAGAGACTAGAGGGCTGAATATTTCGTGGAGGCTTGTCTTAAGATACACATACACCTGTATATATTTGTTAAAATTTTTAAATGAGCTATAATTTCATCATTATTATTTCTTTATATCTATTAAAGAAAACGGAGGCCAGGTTAGCTGAGAGAGATTTAATAGTTCCTGTTCCACATCTAAAGGCCATTCCATTGTTCATACCATTGTCCATTAGGAGACCAGGTTTTTGTTTTCTGAAACCTCTGTACCTCTATAACTTAAAATATATAAACAGGTCATGTTAGCTCCGTCTTCGTAATATAAATTTATTAAGGAGATTTAAATATAATTTATATGTTTAATACTATGATAAATAAAAACATTTTACCTTCGTTTTCAAGGGGTTTAACTTTTTTATTCGTTTTAATTATTATTTTATTATATATCTATCATGGCGATAGCCGTCTACTTCGCTTTTCTCAGTGATTTGGGGTCCCATCGAAACCCTGAACTTATCCTGGTTGTGAATTGGGCGACCCCTTAAATCCACCCATATGCCTAATTAAAAATTGAATATATTCGAGCACTATGCTGTAGAAAGCTGGACAGTAAAAGAGAGCTCATTGGCGAGTCGAAATAGTTGTGCTCAAAGCCAAATACTAGAAATTGTTTTAATTGGACAATTGCACGTCCAATAGATTTTTGTTGATATCACTTGATAAGCTTTCAATTATGCAACAAAAATGAGCATTGCGCGCCTGGTCTTTAATATACATACAAACCTACTAACTACTTCTTTTTATTCTACGTGATTTTAGTCAGTGAATACACAAAGTACAGTTGAACATTTTGCTAATGAATATAAAAAATTTTCAATTAAATTGCAAACATTAAATGAAGAGGTTGGTAATTTATTTTATTTTTAAATAAAAAAAGTATTAGAGAAAAAAGGGAAAAAATTTTCAAGACTCTATGCAGATTTTGGTATTTTAACGAATTTTTGTTATTGAACAGCTTGAGTTAGAAAATTGTAGCTTGGTACACTTAGGCAACATATTAATAAAGTATGGACTAAATTTCAATTCATTAGCAAGAACATTTCAATAGCTTCTATAACGATTCAATTTTGTTATAATTTTTTTTACAGTTTTAAAAACCCAAAATGTAAGGAGTTCTTATTTTAGAAATACAAATATTAGGTATATATTGCCAACATTATGACTTTGAAAAAAAAACAGTCACATTCATGTTTTATAAATTAATATAAGGAAACAATTAATCAATTGGATATATCGTGTAGAATTTTTAATTTAGAATAAGAATATACATTAGTAAATTCAAAACATTTACAAAACAACCAATAATTTAAAAAAATTATAGCGAAGAAATATTTCATTAAAAAAATAGAAAAGTCGTTCTGTCCAAATGTTTTTTTAGAATATATATGCAATGCTTTATGTACGTTTACTCGCTGTATAACTACGTATTGAAATCACTAAAAATTATCATTTTATTCCATATTTCTATTAAATCTGAAGAAATTCCAATTTAAGGTAGTTGTTTCACCATATGGGTTTTCTTAGGATTTTTTTGAAGTTTAGACAGATAATTATTTAAATACTTCTGCATCGATTCGTCATCGAAATTGATGAACAATATAGTTCCGGAGATAGTTTTTCAGACTCTTATACATTGCACTATACGGGATATCGGAAAGTTTACATACATATTTAATTATAATTAAAAAACTCTTCTTACCATTTTTATAAAAAAAACTAAACCAACATTAAACAATAACTAATACATTTTTTAAGAAAATTTTAATTCATAGTTACAACACAGTTTCTGAGATAATAATGAATAAATAATGAAAAATGTATAATGAAAAATTTACATTAAAAACAAGCTGGCAACAACATATTTATTTAACCTAAAAAGTGGGTTAACTTTAGTAATTTTTTTGACGTTTTTTTCGCTTCAGCCATTGTAGCAACAGCTTTCAATCGCTTATTAAGAACTTTTTGTTTTATAAATCTCCCTTTATAACCTACTTTATCTGAAATTTCTATGATAAAATATATACAAGCTCGGACAGTGTTGCCAGATTTGTCAAACGAGCACGGGATTTGCTAGTAGTGGTACATAAACAGCAAAAAGTTTTGGGCTTATGAATTATGAATTCTTATTGCCCGTACTATATACTCTACATTAACTTTTTGCTACTTTTATCGCGAAACTACCTTAAAACATAATTTTTTTCTCTCTGAATTCTTCTCTTTTTTCTTATTCCAACGATATGAGCTAGCCAGTAGAAAGTTCGTTCTGATGCCAAAATGTTTGGATTGCTCAGAAGAACCGAATAGATTTTGGTTTCACTATAAATTAGGAACTAACAGATAGCATTAAAAACTTCACAAAGCTTAAAATTTCTAGGGAGTCTTGAAAACGTTACTTTTTCCTCCAATACGTTTACGATCAAAATATTAAAGATAAAAATAATAAAATTTCGAATTTATGTCTTCATAAATGAAATAAAAAACATATTATACAATAGCTAAAAATTATTATTTTTATTATATCTGATTTTTTTTCATTTTAGTGTGTAGTTAGATTTCAAAATTGTCATATAATAAAGGATAATACGGAAGATAAATCTGTGCAATGTACAATTTTGAAAGAAAATGATAATTGTCTTTTTAATATAGTAAAAGAAATATATAAAGGCAATCACATAGCAATTAATCAGGGTAACCCTACTGATTACATGCGAAGTCCACTTCATTATGCTTCATTAGGTGGTCATGAGGCTCTAGTTCAATTACTTATTAAATGTGGTGCAGATGTTAACTTTACTGATTCTTATAAATCAACTCCACTTCATAAGGCTGCTCACTCTGGTCATATGAAAATCATAGAATGTTTACTAAGTCACGGTGCTAATATTAATGCTCGAACTTGTTTAGTTAACACACCTCTTCATAAAGCAGTCGCAAGCTGTCAATTAGAGACTGTCCAATTTCTTATAGAAAAAAGTGCTGATAGACATGTAAAGAATTATAAACAACAAACACCTTTAGATATTGCTATTTCATTAAAATATACAGAAATTATTGGATATTTATCTTCACTTAATGATTAATTTATTAATCGACATTACAAATATAATATTTTAATTGAAGTGTTTTAAGTAAATTTACAAATCATTATTATATAATAATATATAAAATGTGTATCTATATGTACTATGTATGAATTTATAATTTTCTTATATTAAAATAATTTTAAATTAGAATGTAAAAAAAAATTCTTTCTTTCCCTTATATATATAATCAAATTATTATATGAGTAAGATCCATTGATTGACTGATATACACAGTGCTGTAACTAAGCAGAAGCAGAACCCTCCCCAGCGGTGACCCCACCAATATAGGGGGCCTGAATTTAATCCCTTGCGTCCTTCAAAAGTTAGTTAAGGCATTGGGTATACAAAAAAAGAACTAAGCAACTCTTAGGCTTAGAAGCCTATATCTACACCACCAGATTTAACTGTTATGTAATAAATCTAATAGTTCCAAACCTATACGCATGAATACCTCCTCCTTCATCTAATACCGTACAGTATGAATATTCCTCTTTTTGAGTTTTTCTTTTAAAATGACGATTTTGATTAGATTGGCTATGACAAATAAGATGATTGTGGCATAAAGTGGCCTTATATTCCAGATGTAAAACCATATAGGTATCTATATATATATATTCATCACCACTGTCAAGTGAATATGGTTCTCCAAAATGTAGCTAAGACTGATGGTTGAGTAGCTTTCTCAATTGGACCCTTTCCAAATGACAATAAATTGTAGAAGCGTTTGGCTTGACAAAAAGAAATATTTTTATATCAGACATTAATTCTATCGTTATCTTATAACTTCAAAACAATTATTAAAAAAACAAATATCTAATAAGTAATCATGAATGTGAAGGATTTAATTAATCCTTATTTTCTTATCTTTGAAGGTGGGAAAGCAAAACCACAAAGAATTAAGATTATAATCAGTAACTTTTAATGAAGATATATCTATTAGGTACATATATTTAAAAGTGGCTTTAGAATTATTATTCTTTTCTATATAATGAAATAATAATAATTTGATGATAGTAATAATAACAAGGAATTTAGTTTAATTTTAAAAAATTTCAATATAACTTTCTTTAAATTCTTTATTAAGAAAATAAAATGTGAACTTTACACACATTAAAAAATATTTTCATTAATGAAATTAAATTGAATAATCTAAATTAAATTTAATACTTCAAGTTCTTCTAACGACGTGGAAAGTAAAGGAGATTGATTGAACAATTAATTTTGGAGTATTGCATTTTACTAGTCAAAATTAGCTTTGGTCACAACCGAGGGGTGAACCGCGATTGGAATTAGGTGTACACGTCTATGGAATTATGTGGAATTATTTTGGAATTTGCCCCTTCATCAATTGTCTTCTAGTTGGAAATGAAAATGGAAGTAGGTGTACACGATATTAGTTCGCGGTTCACCCCTCGGTCACAACCCTTAGCGTTCGGGTGTTCGGAGGGTTGAGTCCTCGGACAAGCGGGCGGTCTATCTCCAGCATCACTCTTTTGTCTGGTTCGACCCTACCCAGCTTAATGACTCACCCCCAGTTTCATTAAAAGTAACCCCCACTAACTTCGTACAGCGTCTGCTCTAGCGTTTCCGTCGCCCCGGACAAAAAGACAAATTGCCACCCATTAAGAATATAATATATATATTTAAATAAAAATCCAATCAAAATATATAAACATACCGCTCTTTTATTATTGTTTTCTTTAGAATTAAATATTTCTAGCTTTTAAGACAAAACAGTATAAACACCCCACGCACTATAAATTTTTAGCGGATGAAAAAATGTGAAATTTTCTAATAATTGGGTATTTAGCACACAATTTTTTTCTCCCATTTACAGTCAAAATGCATCCCCCGAATTTTGGCGTCTCGGACAAATGTCCGGTTTGCCCGCCCTTAGAGCGGGCGCTTCTTCGTATCACCTCAACCAGGGCCTACAGGGTGGTTCATGTGGTGCAAGACACCACGTCGCTCAAGCTCGAAGGGCGGACTTGTAACGTCTAGGCCAGAAAATTAAATTTAGTTATAATATCAAGAATTTTAAGAAAATATTATTTATTTTCGATAAAATAACAATATAAGCCAGATGGCCCTAATCGAAGAAAAAAGTCTTCTGTGATTTTGATGGGACAAATTATTCCGTTGTATATGTTGGGAAAGGGTGCCGAACTCTATTGTCCACAAACCAAGGTCCAAACTTGTTTGGGGGAAAGGTATAGAGAAATTTAATAAAATAATTTATAATTATTTACGAAAGAACCCCCCCCCCCCCCCTTAATTTTTGGTCCGATTTCAACCAAAATATAATCAGCTCTTAATCTCAATGCATACAATTTCGTTTTGATATCCACACTAGTTTTTGAGCTGTTGTCATGTACCTTCCTCACCAACCGGTCTTTGTTCATTCGCAATACGTGTGCGCTCAATTCTGATCTTATCCTTTGGACCCATACGCTGACTTTTTGTATATTGCACTTTTCCCTAATATCTTCATTTTTTACCCTGTCCATCCTTGTTTTACCCGCAATTCTGCGTAGCGATTTCATCTCACAAACTTCCAATATTTCACTTGTTTTTGCGGTGTTGTTGAAGTTATAAAACTTACCTGTTTTATTTTTAGCATATAATGTTAATTTTGCAACAATTTTTAACCCCCCAACTAATTTCAATGACGCATTGTCTTCCGGACCAAAACGACTATTTTGCCTTTCGATGTGAGGTTTTACCATGGCCAATAACTATAATTCTCCATTCGTAAATAATTACGAAAATCGGTTGCGCAAACTTTTTCCTCTCCTTCAACCAATTTTTAGATCACAATTTCCGTTTTTTGCATACAATTCATAATGTTTTCAACAAGCTTCTATTCACGAGAATTAATTCCAGGTACAACACTGACCAATGGCCTCTCATTCTCTCTTGGGAAGTCTTGTCCGTGGTCCGGTCCAATGGTCGATGGAGATTAGGCTTGCCAAGAACACGGACGGTTCGCCCAGACTGTTTTGTCCTAGGTTAGGTCCCGTTGTGTGAAAGGGATCTTAGGCCAACCCTGTCTTACACATTAACATTCCTTTAACAAAATTCTAGATAAAAGCCGTATTAAGTGATCAATTTTCATAATACAACAAATAGTTTTTGTCGTTATTCCTAATTTAATAATTATTTTTTAATTAATTATGAGACTTTTGGAGTGTGATGTAGTAAAAATTCTCCTGGGTTATAAAACGACCTTTTTTTACCTTTCTTTGAGAATATAATTTGTTCTACTTTCCAAGTTCTATGTTGACGATCAATATGACTCGAACCTTTTAGGAAGAAAAGGATCTTTTTTATCTATAGAGCTTCTTAAACATTTTTTTTTCGCGACCCCCTGTTACAAGAGAAATTTTTAGACTACCCCCAGGAATGTAGGTATAAAACCGATTACAAATCAAACATTTATTAATGTTGTAGAAAAACCCGTTTTTTAGTAAGAACGGGTTCTTACTAGTTAAAATGCGTTTCACTGAATACCTTTGTGGCAACTAGAGTTTACTGATGTTAGTTGAGTTTGGTTCAAAGGTCTAGAATCTTTTTGACCTTCCGCCTCATTTTGGATGTTTATTTTCAAAATTTTTTAAAAGACAATGTCAAAAATTAGAAGCAAAGTTGTAGAGGATGTAATTTTTGACATTTTCGTTTAAAAATTTTTGAAAATAAACACCCAAAATGAGGCCGAAGTTCAAAAATGAAAATTCCAGACCTTTGAACCAAACTCAACCAACATCAGTAAACTCTAGTTGCCAGAAAGGTATTCAGTGAAATGCGTTTTAACTAGTAAGAACCCGTATTTACTAAAAACGGGTTTTTATGCAACATTAATAATAAATTATAAAACATAACTTAAATTATATCTTTGGAATACATAGAAGTGCCAGAAACTACGCAATAGTTTAATTATGCTTTTATTTTTCTTTGTTGAATATATATATGATTTTTTTACGTTCTATAATTATATACTCGTATATACGTGTCGAGAAAATTTTAATGTATACAAATTTTTAGAATTTTCCTAAGAAATATCACATGCTTATGCTGACCGTCAAGGTGGGATAGAATTAACAAAGTAAAGCAAAGTTAGAAAACTGGTCACGTGAACGAGTCCTTTGTATTGAGCGAAATTCGTTTGTCTTATTCTTCAGGTATAGCTACTAGGGGCAAGGCACTTAATAGACATTGCGATTTTCGTTTTGAGAAATATATAGAATTTGTGTTTTGCAAAACAGGTTCATTAAGACGACTCTGATTCTTTCTAGAAATTAAGGATTTTTAAATTTATAATTTTCTAAATAGGTATCTAATATAATGAACATATCCCCCTTCAGATAATCTTTAATTATTAAAATATTTTTTCGTAAGAAATATTTATATAATAATTTAACACTCTTTTTTTATTATCGTCTTTTTTTAATCTAATTTTATAGGAAATGTTTACTCTTGAAACTTACTCCTTAATACTAATCTATTCTTTATTAGGAAACTTTCAATAATTCTTGAATTATAATTATTTATATGCTCTGCTTGTCTAGTCTTATTAATTCCGTCTTTTTCTCGGTTTTCTCCTTGGAGGATAATTTAAAATCAAACATCTTCGACTCTTGATGGTAGTTTTCTTTGTTTTTAACTGAAAATCATTTGTTTATAGAAATAGACATTGTGGACGTGTGATTAGGCGTCAGGTGTTTCCACCAAGGCGAGGCCTTCTTGATGTGCGTGTTATGTTTGTTGTTGTTTTGTGTTGTGCGCTTTTAAGGAGGTCCTTTCGCAGCCAATGTTAAATAAAAAATATTAGATTATAACTATAACTTAATTTTTTATAATAGTTTAAGTCTCTATCTATGCTTTGGTGAAGTTTCAATCACACATTACCGAGAAAACTTTTGAAAATGAAAACATTTTCTGTCTTATGGAAAATTAAGATCTTGACACTTTCTCTTGAATTATACTACTATTAGTTGAATAGATAAAGTTAAAAAAACTAAAAATTAGCTTTTTGAAACATGCAGGTTTCTTTTTTTGCAATAAAATATATCATTGACCGAGTAATTTACTGAGAAATTTACTTTAAAAAATCACATAAATGATACGTTTGGTTGTAAACATAAACAGTATTAATACAACGTATTGCCAAATCATACAAGAGATATTATCAGCTGATTTGAATAAATCAAACTAACTTTTGTATTTAATTTTTTTTTATAATTGTTTTTATTTCAAACATTAACGGCTTTCATACTATTTATTTTTTAATTCTATTATTTTTCATTTGTATTTCAACTTATTTGATTAAATATTAGATACTACAATTCTTTTGACTCAACTGGACCGAAAGGACCTCCTTAAGCGAGCTGATTAGATGAATGAGAAAATGAGAGCAATGCTTGTGGGATTTTCGCACATAAAAATAATTGATGATATATGAAGGGTCTCTTACAATAAATTATAAAGAAAAACTGCATCAGTATATAATTCACTATTTAAACATTTATTTTATTTACAAATTAAATCTTTTTTTCTATTTAGATTCTTCTTTTCTTTAAAAACTTTATACAATAATTATACAATTCAAAATTTATACAGAATGGAATGATTTAATTGTTTTGTAACAAAAATTAAATTAAAAACATTTTGGAATAATTGTTATAAGTCGAATAAAAAAAAATTTTTGCGAACAGAAATATGGTTTAGTTTTTTGATTTTTTGTTAATATATATACATACAAATATATATATAATATAATTTAAAAAAAATATTTTAATATTAAATTGTATTGAGTTAAAATTAATAAAAACAGATCTAACAATTTAAAAAAATAAACAGCTAACAATTCGATACAGATATGAAGTTGTCAATACTGTAGGTATATTGTTAGTCATACATTTTTTTTTCATTTTTAAACTACATAATCGATAGAGAAAAAAAAAGAAAAAACATAATTGACTAGTTGTTTTGCAGAAGGAAATGTCTATAAATTAAAATATGTATATTACAAACGGAGCTAAAAACAATCTACATAGATGGGAGTGCTAAATGTATTGTTTCTTCATTATATATACAATAATTTCAAAAGGTGTAAATTCCTATTTGAAGACGAGTTACATTTATGGTTAAGTTATAAAATTATTAAAATAGAAACATCTTCACTATATTTAAATTGGTGAGAATGTATATATTTGTTTTAATTTATTCTTATTCCGGCAATATAAGAGCTCAATATGAGCGAAAAATACTTTTCTTTATTAAAAAAGGCCTCATTTGAATCTCACTTTAATTGGTGATCGTTATGGTGTGTTTCACATATAAATATATTTATATATAAAGACAATAATACTTATTTCTCTAATGTAAAATATTATACTAAAATATATTTAGATATGAGTTGATGAGTAGAGGAGAGAATGATTTGAGAAAAGGACGGAAAAAAGAGATGTTGGAAATGTAAGAATGGGTGTATGAGGGTTGTTTATAGATAATAAGGGAGGTTTTCTGTGATAATATGAAGGGAATAGATATGAGTGTATGAATGGGAGAGGAAAAGAGATGGTGTTCTTCTTTTAGTAGACATAAATTTGTTTAAGTTGATCACGTAATTCTGCCGGAATAGTGTACACCTCTTGAGTTGGCTTCCGGTGGAGGAGTCTTCGCCATTTCCCGCGAAGATTCTTTCGGAATCCACGACATAAGCCTGGTCGTTCCGTTGGCAAGTTTTGTACTAGCGTTTCCTGTAATCAATTAAAACAAACAAAATTAGTCAACTTGTTTGTAAGTATATTTGCAATTTTTGCATTATGTATTAATAATAAGAGATAATTCAAGTAACCGCCTGGTATTATTCCCCTTAACTGATATAATCTAGCTCGGGAGGGAGAGAAAAAGTATAAAAAAAAAAATATATAGATAGGTAGGTACGTCACTAATTTCGCTTGTCACTTTAGCTGGTTTAAAGCGGCTTTCAAAAAATCGAAACGAACATTTTATTTGAAAAGTTTTTATTTTGCCGAGAGTAGCAGAGTTATTGATTCATAAAGAGAAACAAGATATACTGTTGATGCAAATAAACATACACACATATATATCAAAATTATATATCTGTATATATATTATTTATTTGTTTGAGACTAGTGTTTCGATAGGCTTGGCCCTCATCATCAGTCTTTTTAATTATAAATATTATTTTTTCATGGGATGATATCCAAATGATACTGATCCCATAAAAAGACTGATGATGAGGGCCAAGTAGTCTCAAATAAATAATATATATACAGATATATAATTTTGATATGTATCTGTGTATGTTTATTTGCACCAAGCAGAGGACAAACTCTTTGTTTCTCTTTACGAACATTTTATATTAATAAAATATAGGTATTACTCCAATATAATTTACTGAACTTTATTTATTGCTAAAGTCACAATTATGCAGATAATAAGTCTGATAAATTCACAATTATGTAGATACTAAGTCTGAGAGCGTAGGTGCACGAACATAAATTTATATATATATAAATTCTATTCTTATTTAATTTCAGGGACAAATTGTATATTATATAATCAACATTTAAACTATATTTTGAAAGGAAGGTCAAAGAATAATTGAAATTATAAAAAAAAGAAAGTTCAAGACTTTAATATACGTATATTTAAGAGTGAAATATTTCTGAAACTGAAACTAAATATATTAGAGACTATTTGCTATTTTAAAGTCAAGATATATTTGAATAAAGAAAGGAATTTCAAATAATATAAGACGATTTTCAAATATTCGGGATGTAATATAATGTTAAAATTAAAGCCTTTAAATATCCGTTAGCTGTAAGTGTTCAAGTAGGACAGACGTTTATTTCTTTTCTTTTTCTGACTCTTTTATAACGAAATAAAAATAAATATACACGTTTTTGTTCTGTCTAATATCGCATTTTCCATTAATCCTGAAATTGAAATTCTTTTTGCTTTGTTTTGCTGTTTTTTTTATGAAATTGTCTGACCTCAATATAGAAGTCGGGGGTGGTGACGACAGAGACAGACACAATAGGTTCAAATTTAATTGAAGAGAACTTGAAGTGAACTTTCTCTTTATATAAGTGAGAGTGGCTTGTGTTTTATTTTATCAAACATGTAAAAGATAGAATTAATAATAATAATAATATAAATAGGCCAAGAAATGTTTGTTGGTATTGGAAGTTGAAGAAAAATTTAGGACAAATAACAGCGTAATAAAAAATAGACAGACAACAAGGGCAAACATTAAAATATACAATACATTAGTATATGTAAAATGACCTTGTTTGATAATTTTTCTTGAAAACAGGACGTAATAGTTAACGTTTGTGAAAACCACAATGAATTGGAAATACCATTGAGGAAAAAGAAAAAATATCTAGAATTTTGTCTACACGAGTGATTGAAAAATGATCAATTCAGCATATAATTGTAATTTAAAAACAATTGCTATTAATAGTTGTATTGACGATTAGTAAAGCAAGCAAAGCACAATTTTGTTCGCGTTTAGAGGAGGAGACTATCTAAGCTAGAGCCTAAAGGGCTTTGCCCTCCAAGGTTGCCATTTTCTTAATTATTTCCTGGCGGTTGGAAAAACTAAAGCCCACCCTTTTGCAAGCAAACAGGTAACACTGAGCCTTAATCACTAGTACTATACACTGCACTAACACGGTCACTAAAAGCTCACCTGGTCGTTGCTATGACGAGGCGGGTATTGCCAGAGGAACATAGGTGTGCTCGAGTAGAGTGGGTCTCCCTTGATGGCAGCAGAAAGTGCAGCTGCTGCAGCATAGTCTCTGCAGCGGCTGCCTCCTTGGTCTGCTGCACGACGACAGCAGCTGGCTCCGTTGGTGGAGTAGTATCGCCAGTAGTTTCCTGGTTGTTTGGACACTCTCGGGCTGGATCGTCGCTGCGTTTGCGTAATTTGCTGCGAACCCGCAAAGCCAATAATTTAGCAAAGCTCACCATCTTTAGATCTCGATGCTCCGTTATTAAATATAATGACGAGAGAGAAAGAAAAAGAGAGGAAGAGAAATAGAAGATAGGAAGAGTAAATTGCACTTGACAAGCACCACAGCGCTCACAGCTTCACAGCCGAGGGCCGAGTGAACAGCGTCGGGTGCTCCGCTCCACGATTTATTCCCCCTGTGACGTCACGTCCAATCGCAGCCAAGTCAGCTGTCGGCAGGGTGGGGGGTGCGGCGCCGTCGCCGCCGCCGACCCTGCCGCCTCCGTCGCCCGCCACCATAACCGAGCCTTAATTCTTCATACGGGTCAATTCGGATCATTCTCTCACGAACTAAAGAACGCAGTCTCTGACATCTTCGTAAACTCTAATTAGGATATAAAATATTTCATACTCTTACTGTATTGTAAAAAAGTTAAGTGCCATTTTTTAAATAAAAAAGTTGAAAGAAATTTACGAGATAACTATTCAATGACTACTAGGGTGCTCCTTATTTTGGATATTTTCGAATATTTACGCGGACAAGGGCTCATATGGTTCTAAATAAATAAAAAAAATATCCCTCAAGTTTCAAGTCTCTATCTCAATTTTAGCCTAGTGCTACACAGCGATTAATTTTCCCATCTAAATAACATGGGGTTTTTGGCATTGAACGATAATTTTTTGTTTCGGCCAAAGTAGTCGTTCAAAAAATTTGAAACTCTGTAGACTTTAACTTTATAAAAGTAGCTATCATTCAGAATTTTTACAGATCTTTAGCTATTATAATTTTGGAGTTACATTTAGATAAAATACTGCTATATCTTAGTATTAGTAAGTTATAGACCTCCAAAAATTATAATAGCTAAAAATCTGTAAAAATTCTGAGGGATAGCTACTATTATAAGGAAAAATCTAAAGAGTTTCAAATTTTTTTAACCATTACTTTGGATCGGAATAAAAAATTGATCGTTCAATGCCAAAAACCCATGTTGTTTAGATGGGGAACTGTGTAGCACTAGGCTAAAATTGAGATAGAGACTTGAAACTTGGGGGATATTTTTTTTTTATTTATTTAGAACCATATCAGCCCCTGTCCGCGCAAATATTCGAAAATATCCAAAATAAGGAGCACCCTAATGACTACACACTACACCGGATATGACCTATTATCGAATAGTGTAGAATTTTTTCGGCACATTCCATAAAGTTTTTGACTTTTCCACAAATTTCGGTTTCAGTCGAAATTACAAGGCATTTTTCTGTCAAAACTGAAAAAATATTGACAAGAGCAATTTATCTTTGTTTTTAGCCTTCCACACATTCACAAGATAACATGTTTATTAAGAAATCGCGAGAGATTGTTTTCTAATAAATTCGACTTGTCATGGATACTTTTTATTACATATCAAACGGGTTGTATTCATCCCCTCGGAAATTTAGTAATTTTTAAGGAATTAGATGTCTGTTCTAGGTGAAACATTTAAGAGTGGATTAAAATACTAGGTAGATTTCACATAAATAAAAAAAATATATTTTAGGAGTTTTTCTCGATATATGGTATATTTCGGATTATTAACCCAGTGGATTAAAATACTAGGTAGATTTCACATAAATAAAACAAATATATTATGTTATGAGTTTTTCTCGATATATGGTATATTTCGGATTATTAACCCATCTTCAGGAGGTACAAGTTTCGATTTTTCAGTGTATAGGTAAAACATTTTCAAGTTCATTTACTTGAGGGCAGGTAGAAATTGGAAGTGTTAAGAAATTTAGTACAAACAAATTTTAAGATAATAGGGGTATTGAATTATGCGGAAATATATAAATGTTACCCTAAATATTAAAAAAATTGTCTGGTTTCACTGAGGATAAATGTGAAATAAAAAAAAAATCTAAAAATTCAATTTTGAAATTCGGATTTACAGTTTTTCTGCTAAAAGCTCGTATCGTTCTATTTTTCTATCTAATTAATTATTTAGTTTATCTAAGAAAACATTTATAGCATCAGATTTTTTAATGTTAGTGTGTAATTAGTAGAGATTGTGGTGTTAGTGTGTTTTTAATTGAAATGAATCAAATTAATAAAGTAGAGAAGTAAATTTTCAGATCAATTTCAAAATCTGTTTTTGGAATCTAGCAAGCTTTTGTTCTCTTGTGTATCCTAGGGTTTGAATTATAAGTTAAGTTAAGACTTTGAGATGAATCTCTATAGATATCATTACACTTTTTTACTCTTCAGCCACTGTGTGGTGTACAAGAAGAATTAATGGAGATTGATTAGTTTAACTAAATGGAATTTTACTTATAATTCACCCACTTTCATTGATATTTTTTTACTTTTTTTATTTAGAATATATTAGGATTCATTGATCTTTAGCTTACATAGTGAGTAATATGGTATGCGAAGAATAATATCGTCTGGCTCTTTCTTTGTGTGAGAAATCCAAAGATCAAATTCTATTTATTAGGATATTTTTTTTAATCATCTTACAACATTAGCATTTGACATTGACCAAATTTGAAATCAAAAGTCAATTTTGAAAAAATAAACCATTTTCTTAATTTCTATCTGCAATTTAAATATATGAGTACCTATAAGGGTTAACTTCGGTGATATTACGAAAACCCGTGTTTTGTCGTATATTACACGCCAAGACAAACATTTTTACTCGGTACATATAGTATATTGAATTCATGCAAATAAAAAAAAAAAAAAATTTTAATGTTTGAAAAGTTGAGAAAAGTAATTTTCAATCACTATTGGTTTCATGTCTGTCTGTGTGTCTGAAATCCGATTCCCATGATAATGTAAGAATGATAAGTCGTAGAAAGTTCATTCTTGTGCCAAAATATGTTGTTTTTTATTTTCAATGGGGTAAAGTGATTATATTTTGGGCTATCTAACTTTAGAACTTCCTGTTCAAAAATGCAGAAAACGATTTTTTCATTGATTTCATATAGATTTTAAGGACATGTCCTAATATAGGAATACAAGAGCGTACAGATTCTTGAAAAATGTTTCACTTTTTTTTCATTTTTATATGTGTAATTAAAATACAAAATTTTACTCATCTTATTGAGATAAAATGTAGTGAACGACCCCAAGCTTAGAAAAATTATCTATCCATTATTATTTATTGTCAAAGACCACGATAGAATATCTTTCAAATTTATTATTTAAATGAAATCAATAAAATAAGAGTGGAAAATGAATTTATATTTCTTATCAAATATTTCATTGATATTTTAAACAAAAACAATCTTTGACCAACAATTTGTGAAGGTCAGACTTTTTGCTAACATCTTTTAAATAAAATTTTCCAAAGAATTTTCTTTTAAATCAGGTGTATAAAATTGAAAATCAATTTTTTTTATTGTAAAAGTAGAATATTTGATAATTTAGAGAATATTTATGTAGAATAAAAATATAAAAATTAGTTTGGTTTGGAATTGTAGTGATTAAATTTTTTAAAGCACACCCTGTAGAAAAAATAATTTTTTGAATTAAAACAAGAATAAAAATTAATATGCCGTATTTAATAAATGAAAGAACTGCGGATTATAATGATTATTGTAAAATGTTTTATTTTTCATAAAAGACAAACTACATAAGTAATTGTAAATTAGAAGAAACTGATAAATTTTAAGACTTAGGCAAATTTTAGGGTCAGCAAACGTTTTGTAACAAGTGAGTTGAGACTTGGCACAATGGTGTTTAATAATAAAAACTTATTAGCCAAATTTCAGCTACAACCGTTCGATAACTGCTAATATAGCGATATTTTTTGTATTTTTCAACCGGAAATTTTAAAGCTAGGAAAACCATTATATAATCAATTTTTGAAAAGATTTTGTTTTACTGAGAGTAGCAGAGTTGTTGATTCATAAAGAGAAATAAAGGAGGTTGTCCTCTGCTTGATGCAAATAAACATATTCATTTATACGTATATAGTGTATATATCAAATATAAATATGTATAATTCATTTGTCTGAGACCATAGTTTCGAAGATTTGACCTTCATCATCAGTATTTTTAATTAGAACTGTTATTTCTCATGGGGTCAATTAAGAGAAATAACAGATCAAATATTTTTAATCAAAAAGAATGATGACGAAGGTCAAATCTTCGAAACTACAGTCTCAGACAAACAAATTATACATATTTATATTTGATATATAATACGTATAAATGTATATCTTTATTTGCATCAAGAAGATAACTCCTTGATTTATCTTTATGAATCAACGTTTCCTCTTGCAAATACAAATATTTTGGCACCAGAACGAACTTTATACCTATTGATAGAAAAAAAAGTCAGAAAAAATAATGCACCATGTTTCAGACTCAGCTAGGGTTGACTATAGAAAGTACCGGGAGAATTCCCGGAAGGCCGGTCAAATGACCATCCCTCAAAAGTGACTTGAGAGAGGCCGCTCGATGTTTTTCGGGTAGCTTTTTGTGTTCTAGGCCAACATTGGACATTTCTAGACATGAATAGGCAAAAAAATATAATAATACTAGTAATCGACATATGAGGAGCTCACATTCAAAACGTGCTTTGTCCGGGTGAATGTACTTTTCAGAAACTGCAAATAACGAATATAAAAAATATATATATTTATTTTTTGTTACAAAAATAACTAATAATTTATAGATATTCTATTTATCACAATGAGATACGTCTATAAAAAAGTTATAAAGGATTAATATTTTAAATAATTAATATAAAATTGGACAAAGCACGTTTTGCATGAAATTAATGGACAAAGCACGGTTTGAATGAATTAGACATGGACAAAGCTTATTTTGATCAAATTTTATTTATTTATAAAAGAAATATACATTTTAAAAAAACATTATGAGTCCATTAAGATGACACCTTTGCTTCTTAAATGTGTAAATCACACATTTCAAGTTCCAAACAATCACATTCTTCTTCAGGTTCCTCAAAATTTTTCGTAGGCACATTAAAAATAATGTCTTTGTACCAGTTCAAACGGCCATCAGCAAGTGGCTCATCGGCCCATTTTTCATCAAACATTTTGATAAGAAGTTTATTAACATCATTTTTCTTCTCTCTGCTAATTACATGACCAAGTGACACATTTTCAAGTTGGATGTCATTAAATTGAATGTTGCCTGCACGCCTTAAAGAAATAAAATGTTCATTTTCAAATTTGTAGTTCTTCATTCCTTTCACTATAACATGCCTCTTGATACTGATTTTCTTCATTTTAGTGGGTAACACTTAGTGGGTAACACTTCTTCAACAGCCTACGCCGTTTTATTGGACATGTCTTAATAAGAGTATAAATAATGCTGTCTTGAGAAGCTTTATCTGGCTTTTCAAAAAAATTATTTCTAAAGGTTTTCAAGTCCCTTGGCATGAACTTCACACAAGAAAACCTATCGTTATCATGTTTACAAGGTTCAAATTTAAGGGCTATTTTAGGAGTGCTGTACCTGGTTGATTTTGATGCAGTTTTTTTACCACGTGTAGAATGTCTTTTTCTGCTTCCAATGTTGTAGTCACCCACACGTACACTTCCGTCGGCATCTTCATTTTCCATTTTAAATGAAATTTGTGAATATATGAAAACAATTAAATATTAAGAGTACTCACAAGAGCTTTTCCAACTGAACTAATCCTATAAAGTAAGGTTAGAGAATGAATAAGACGTGGCAGAAACAAACAGTCACGTGACTAGAAACAAGCAACCCTATTGGTCAGATGGACTAAGCACGAATTGGTTGAAACTTGTCTATGGACAAAGCACACTTTGTATGAAACTCATGTTTTCAACATCATTTTTAAATGAGAAATAACATGATTTTACTGAATTCTGATATTCCTTCATGTGCAAATTACGTAGAGGAACACAAATATGTCAATAACTCATTTTCGAAAAAAAGTGGACAAAGCACGTTTTGAATGTGAGCTCCTCACATAGAGTAAGGGGTGCCATTGGCCGCGCCATGTGGCGCATCGTGGAACGATGTGGTGAGAAAAAGCAACCAATAGGCGGGATTTGTCAAATTTTTCAAATGAAATATCTCTATGCTCTCTTATCTATAATATCTCTATATATTAATATTAATATAGCTTAGAATATTAGATTTACGGCGTGTCTCATTTGAAATTTTAAAATATATATTATATTTAAAATATATATTATACCGGGAAAATTAATTTTTTTTTGAATTTAAGAAAAATATAAATTCTTGAAATTTTAGCAGTCAAATTAATTTTAAAATATAAATATATATTATATATATTTAATTTACAATATAAGTTTTAATGAGATATGATTTAATGGAATAATGAGAATAATTCTTATTAGTTGAATAAAAGATTTCACTGTCGATGGTAACAGAATTGTTTTTATTTTAGGTTAAAAAAATAAAATAAAATGAGAGAGTCTTCTGTTTTTTAATAATTTTTAATAATTTTAATAATTAAAAATTATTTTATTAAAAAACAGAAGACTCTCTCATTTTATTTTATTTTTTAACCTAAAGAATAATTCTTAATTTATTATAACTTGGCCGATGATAATGTAAATATTCCTTTAACATTCGTAGGGGATAAAAATATTATAAGTGCAATTTATGGTTCCTCTATTAATGAGCATGATGTAGAAGGGCTGTCAATGAAGATAATTGTAACATGTAAGAATAAAGATGCCTTGGCACTAAATAACAAAATAATCGACCTGCTACCAACAAATGTTAAAATTTATAAGAGTGCTGATTCCATTATCACTGATAATCCTGAAAATCACAATACTTACCCCATTGAGTTTTTAAACGCACAAACTCCCTCAGGGATGCCACCACACATTCTTCATTTGAAAAGTGGTGGCTTGATCATGCTAATTAGAAATTTAAACGCTAAAAAGGGTCTCTGCAATGGCACACGACTGATAGTTAAGGAGCTATATACTAATTTTATTAAAGCAGAAATACTAACCGGTACTCGCAAAGGCGATGTGGTATTTTTACCTAGAATTAATATTGCACCAACTGACACGGATCTCCCGTTCACACTCAAGAGACGGCAGTTCCCCATCATCCCGGCCTTTGTCATAACAATAAATAAAGCACAAGGACAGTCTTTCAACAATGTGGGAATTTACTTGAAAGAGCCAGTTTTTTCACATGGCCAGTTATACGTTGCACTCACAAGGACGAGGTATAAGGAAAATTTGAAAATTTATATTCAAGATGGCGAGGCACAGGGCCATTTATCGAACAACGAAAATGTTTATACAAAAAATGTTGTTTATGAGGAAATATTCTGTTGACCCGGCTACAATAATATGTTTTTTTAACTTTATTCCCTTATCAATTGTTAGATGTTGAGTGTATGGTCGTATATTTATGTTATTTGTGTTTGTTTATTTGTTTTAATATAACTCTAATAAAGTTTTTTTTAATGTTTTTTTCGCCTTTTTTTATCGATTCTCATCATTCAACAAATTACTTTTCATTTCAAGTTATTATAGACGGCTAATAGCCATATCTCGAGACGCTGCCCGCCAGGGCCACCAGCTCGGAGCACGCCTGGTACTGCTATCTTACCTTAATATAATAATGAAATAGGTTTCCAACCGATCGGGAACTTCGAGAGAAATGGTTGTATGCTCTAATAAAGTATTTATAAAGCATTTACTGATATTTTTTTAATCTTTCTTTGATCAAAATTCATTATTCAAAAAAATATTTTTTTCAAAACATATAATTACGGACAGCTAATAATCACATCTCGAGACGCTGCCCGCCAGGGCCACCTGCCCGGAGGGCCGAGCGGTGCCGGGCGTGCCGTAGGCACGCCGGGTACTGCTCATATTAATAATAATAATACACCCAGTGGGGCAACCAAGGGGGAGAGATAAGGGTGCTGAAGCGCCCCCCTCCCCCACAGACCAAGGAAAAAAATAAAAATAAAAGTAAAAATAAAAAGTTTAGTATTTTAAAGACAAGACTTTGAAATATAATATTAAATTAAATTATTTAACTTTGAAATTGTCAAAATTGTTTTGGTGGAATTAATAGTCTGTTTAATCTAAATCTATAGGAATCCCAATCAACTTAGATTTTATTATTTATTATTACTTGGTTTTTCCCAGGGAAAATTTTTAAATTATTCCTCTCCTAATGCGTTTATCTAATTTTCGTATTTATATTATGCATCTATCAAACAATCTCGTAAAATTTTGATCACTTATATTTCAATTAATCTAATTTTTAAATCATCACTGCTTATTTAACAAGATAAGCAGGGAATGCGCAGCGTGCAAAGGGCACCGAATAAATTCTTCTTCTTCTTCCGGATTTCTAATTCCATTTCCACTTTCACGGTCCCAGAATCACAATCGAGATTTCTGGAACTCATAACCTCGTTCACCTCTCATCCAAGAGCGCCTAGGTCGACCTCTTTTTCGTCTTTCGGGGGATCCATTCTAGAGCCTTTTTTGGAATCATTCTTCATCCATCCTTTTTACGTGTCCAAACCAAACTAATTGTTTTTTTTTTTAATTTCGTCAATAAGATCCCCGTCCATGTTCATTAGTCTTCTTATTTCTTCGTTTCGAACTCTATCAGTTCTCGTCAAACCACAACTTCTTCTTAGGAAATCCATTTCAATGGCTAAAAGTCGGCCTCGGTTTCTAACTACGATATTCCATACCTCTGCCCCATAGGTAGTAACACTAAGGGCCGGTTGTATGTCGCAAAGTAAATGCTTTTACAACTAACAAAGGGTAAATGGTAAATGGAAGGACTGGGATGGCCAATCAGATGACAGGCACTAAAAGTTCCTGATGATTGGCCATCCCATTCCTCCGTTTACCATCTACCCTGTTGGTTGTAAAAAGCATTTACTTTTGCGACATCTCACCGACCCTAAGAACGAGGCTGGTATAGATTTTCATTTTTCTGGATCTCCTAATCGTTTTGTCCCATAAAACTGAGTGCAAGGCCCTTGTTATCTTTCTACCCTTTATAATCCTTTCGTTTACTTCCATGCGGCTATTTCCATCTTTATTAAATATTACACCCAAATATTTATATTTTTCAACCCCCGATAACTTCTTCCCTTCCTCCAATATTAGGTCCGATATCATATTATTTCCGACAGACAAATATTTAGATTTTTTATAATTTATTTTTAAGCCCCCCTGGTTAAAAGCCTCATTTAGTTTCCTCATCGAATAAATAAATAATAATAATAAAAACACTGTTTAATTTGAAAATGCATTAAAAGTTAAATACAATATTTACATGTACTCTAAAATTAGTATATATTATTTAAGTTAAAGAGCCCAAAATTTAATCAATTTTTTAGTTTTGAAATTACAGACATTTTGTAATCAGAACGATTTTTTAAGTCTTTCCTTTCTTGGGTATCTTAATCCGCACACACAAACAGACTCGAGGACAGAAAAGAAATCCTACTTTAATATGATATTCTTCTAGGGGTTAGTCATTCTTAAATACGATATTCAAAAATATTTCGGATGAATTCGAAGTCTGCCTTCTTCAGTTCCAGAACGAACTTTTTGTGAGCTTCAGATTTTATCGTATCGGAAACTTGCTATGCTTCACATACACGAATCAGTGAAAGAAAACGTTTTAATAAATGCAAAACGCTAGTCGCTCAGCCAGCATATGAAATGAGACAGCTTTACGTAATCATTTAATCAAATTAACGTTGTATTTGAATAAAACCTCCTAAATATATACAATCTCGTTTCATTGAAAAAAAATCAAATGAATTTGAAGGGATTTCCCTGTTATTTCTACCTGCATAATAGATATAAGCACGATTATAAAGTTTTATTTTGAAATCTATGACTCAGAATCAGTAGAATCATCAAAACGAGTGAGGAAGAGGCAAGGCATGACATTTGGGAAAATCACATTATTAGAGGGCGATTGGAAAATGATATATATTTAATAAAATACAAAAAAAAAAAAATATAATTATTATGGAGAAATAAAAATAAAATATTCATCTAAACAAGAGAAAAAGATCAATTAGTAAATGGAATATGCTTAAAGAAAAACTAAATAGATTATTATAACCTGGGAGAATTAATTATTTTTATTTTTAATTTATAATATTAAAATCCTACTTTATAGAATGTACTGGATTAAGTCTTCAGTAGAGCGAGTATATTGAAAGAAAAATATTGGAAAAAGGACTCAAACTCTTTAAATGACAAAACCAAAATCGTAATGAAAAATTAGAATGAAAATCAAATATATTTCCAGGATTTTGTAAATATTTGAATACCTATATGTCATAAGCTCATAAGGCGCGAAAATAAAGATTTCCCTGATATTCACTTCAATTCGAATACCCTGAAAATGTGTGACAGCCTATCCATGTTAGGCGTCTCTGTAGCATCCGACCTGTCTTGGAATGAACACATCTCCTCTGTGGCGAAATCTGCAGCAAGGAAGATTGGCTTCTTATTCAGGTCCAACCGATTTTACAAACCCCCACAACTTCTCACCATCTACAAGGCCCAAATCCGCCCCTGTCTCGAATACGGCTCTCATCTATGGAGAGGAGCCTCAAAATATTCTCTTGCTACCCTAGATGCAATTCAGAAACGAGCCGTCAGGCTAATTAACGATTCTACCCTCACCGACTCCCTCGACTCGCTGGCTCATCGAAGAAATGTCTCTGCCCTTTCCCTTTTCTATAGATACTATCACGGCAGGTGCTCTGATGAGATAAAATCAATAATTCCCCCCAAAGCATGCTTTGCACGTAGCACGCGTTTTGCCGACTCCCAACACTCTTTCGCGGTCAAATTAGAAAAGTGCCGGACCACTTCATTCGCCAATACATATATCCCCATGACTTCAAGGAACTGGAACTCTCTCCCAGCCTCCATCTTTCCCAGCACCTATAATCTTTAAACCTTCAAAACCGGGGTGCATAGACACCTACGTCTACACCCTCTCACCTAATCAACTTTCCCTTCTCTTCGGTAATGCAAGGGTCTTTCGAGATCCATAGGAGCTGCATCTTTACTGGTGCACCCCTTCTTGCATTCGATTGCATTAAAAAAAAGGCAAAAATAAAAATAATTTAAATAAATAATGTGTCCGTGATTATGAAAGTGGTCCATGTCAAAAATCTAAAACAAATTTATTCCATATTTTGTTTTGCATTCATTTAAAATACAAAATAAATCGTAAAAAGAAATGAATCATTAGATGGATTTGTAGTTGTATCATTATACTGAATTTAAATCTTGTTTATTAAGGAAAACTCTATATCTCTCTCTCAAAACCAACATTAGATGACTTAGACCAGTTTCATAATCAACGGCATATATATATATATATACCTATCGTTCATTCTATGATATCATTTAAGGGGATTACCAAGATAAAGAAAGGGTGGGGAACTTTTAGACTTAGTTAATCTTTAGTGATTTATTGATTAAACCAGTAACTGCTCAGTCCTCTGCTTAATGCAAATAAACATACACACATATATATCGTAAATTATATATATTATTTATTTGTTTGAGACTATAGTTTCGAAGGCTTGGCCCTCATCATCAGTCTTTTTAATTATAAATATTATTTTTCATTGGATCAGTATCGCGTGGATATTGAAAATTGTTTTCCTTCTTTCTCAGCTGAATAGCCAGGTAGAATTAAAAACATTTTTTGGGTACACATCCATATATTTATCTTTTTCTAACAAAGAACGTCCGAACAATGGGGGAGGAGGTCGTTGCACTTTTCCCACTTTCTTTTATCTAAAATTGTTTGTTTTGACAGTAAACATGTTTTTAATTCTACCTAGCTATTCAGCTGAGAAAGAAGGAAAAAAAATTTCAATATCCAACTGATCCAATGAAAAATAATATTTATAATTAAAAAGACTGATGATGAGGGCCAAGCCTTCGAAACTATAGTCTCAAACAAATAAATAATATATATACAGATATATAATTTCGATATATATGTCTGTCTGTTTATTTGCATCAAGCAGAGAACAACCTCTTTGTTTCTCTTTATAGGAGTTGAGACTTCCAGCTGCAACACTTAAATATTACCGGAAAATTTGAAATACTGTTTACTCATAGTATAAAACGCACCTTCGTTTGTGTCGTGGCCAACTTACTATTACAACAAAATGAATTTACCTACATCCGATCGGATATTTGAGCCGGAGAAGAGAAATAATAGAATATTTTTAAATAAAAAGATTGATGATTAAGGTCAAACCTTGGAAATTATATATATAGCCTCTAATTTATACATAGGTATATATTATTATATATTCACTAATATATAATGTTTATTTCCATCAAGAAGAGGAGAACTTGATTGAATTGATTTCTTCTTACGAATGAGCTATAAGCTACTCTCGGCAAACTAAATCTTTTAAATTTAGAAAATTAATATTTGATAAAAACTCTGATATTACTTGAACCATTTTTACTTTGGCACACACTAAAAATTTTTAAAATAGAAAAAATCCTCCCCTCTTTTAGATATAATGCTTATTATTATATCTATTAAGGTACAACACCCCAAATGAAGTTGTACTTTTTAATTTTTTTTAATTCCTGCTTGAAATCTGGAGAAAGGTCATTTTCGGTCATTTTTATTTCTGCCTGTTTGTCTGGATTCCTACACCTACGAAAAAATGGTCTTAGAATGTTCGTTCTGGTGCCAAATTGTTTTCCCTTTCAATTGTATCTTTTACATCACCACCAAGAAAAAATAGATTTCGGGCTTTCTAGTTTCAAGATGAAAAATACTAAAAAAACAAGAAAAAAAAATTATTTAGGACCTCTTGAGCAGTTTAGTTAATCAGCTGAAATTCAGAACAAATGTATGCACTAATAAGTTATATGTTTGTGTCAAGTTTCAGTTTTCTGGCTCAAACCGTTTGCAGATAGAATTAAAACATTATTCATATTATATTAACTATTTTCATATATATTGGACATTAAAAAAATATTACTATGATGAAGTAATCTTTCATACAAAGGTCCTAGAAAAAATATTATTGCTACTATTATTTTTATTTATTTATTTAATCTGATTCGTACCCTATTGCTACTATATAAGTATTAAATTATTAAATTTAATAAATTTATAAATATAAAAGGAGAATTAAACTTTTTCAAGACTTTGTATAATGTCTGCATAATTATAGGATCATGCAATTTTCCTTATGGAGAAAGTTTAAAACCATTTTTTCATGACATATTTCTGCACCTTAACTCTATGATTTATTGAAATAATTTTTTCACTTAAATATAGCTTATATCTCAAAAATAAAAAACAACTTATTTTATAATAGAAAGAAAACAATCGTTGTGTCGTAATACGGAAAAAGGTTTGAGCGAGAAAGCTAAGATTTGGCAAAAAGGTGCAGCTCTTTGTAAAAACTTTTGTCGCAAATTTCATCTCTACCTACAATCGATCAAGAATTCCCAAAATAATGATTTAATTTTTATTTAGTTTTTTGAATTTTTTTATTGACGTCCAAAGAACTTTCTATGAGCTTTCTTTTCTAGTTATAGTAGGTATCAGAATGCAGACAGAAAGAAAGACAAAAAAACTATGTTTTAAAATAGTTTTTTCCCTTTCTAAGCCTGAACAAGGAAAATAAATAAATAAATAAATAAATAATATTAAATAAATGAATAATTTATAATTCTTTGGTCATTCCGCTTTAGAGCTGTGCTACTTAGAAAATATTTTGCTCATAATTTATTAAATCAAAATCAAAAAAATCAAACTTACATTATATCTCGAAGAATGCTCAAATAAACACACATCAGCCCGTCAAAGAAAAATATTTTTCGCACCTACACCGCTTCCACTAACACCAAGAATGTACCACTATAGATAAAACTGAATGATCAACTTAATAAATATAATATTTGTACCATATATCAAATTATTTGAATACCTTTCTATTCATAAAAATGTGTGTATATTGAAGTTTTCATTACTAATTGTGATATTATATTATTTTACTAACAAGGAAAATTTCTATTTTTATTAATATAAAACCTTCTTAGAAATATATAGGCATATATATATTTTAAGGTATAATTTTTAAATAAATAAGAAGAATTCATTTTTAATTTTTTTATTTTTACTGTTTCAGAGGAAATAATACAAGGAAGGATTAGTGCTTTAGAATTCGTATTAGTATTTTTAACATTAAAGAAAATTGAAAGAAACAATTTTCCGATGTTGTTTTAACCTAACTAAATGCTTAAAACTACTATACCTACTATTAAATCTTAAACCTTATTAAGTGGATATCGATGAGGCAGTCCAAAAAAGAAGAAGATAATTTAAACTATTTTTTTATTCATAAAACCGACGTTTCGGAGGGAATAGCCTCCGAAACGTCGGTTTTATGAATAAAAAGATAGTTTAAATTATCTTCTTTTTTATTAGACTTCCTCATCGATATCCACTTAATTCACTTATCAGTCCGTCTCCAAAAATTACTCCAAACTTAAACCTTATATTAGTTATTTTAGATCTGTTAAAATAAATTGTTAATGCTCATAAGAAATAATGAATTGAGGCTAATTCCGAAACCTATATTGAAGATAAATTTAACCCAATTCATTTCCTATTTATAGCGTGACAAAATCAATCAAGGCTTGATCTCGTAAATATCAAACGACATCAATTTCTAAGATATTTAAACCGATCCCTGACCTCTGTCTCTAATTACAAACCTTATAATTTTTTGTATCGTTATCATGAAAAAATAAATTAATAAGTGTATCTTTTAATAGTATTCTTGTTAAATTTCCAAAGTACATTATAATTATAATATGTCTTGAACTTTGTATCTTCCAAGAGATATTTAGTTTTTCAAATATGAAACAGTATGAGAAATTGTAATATTTGAAAAAAAATATTCTATTTCTTTATTAATTCTTTTAATTATTTAATAATAAAATTATTTATTTTACACTGTTAATATGAAAAAGCTTTGCTCTGTCCTCTGGGTCTTGGCCTGTACGGTTGCAAAGCTTAAGGCTGTTTGACTATATATACAGTCGACTCTCGATAATTCGAAATCCAAGGGACTACAAAAAACTTCGAATTATCAAGACGTTTGAATTATCAAGAGGAAAGAGAAAAAAAATCGAATTATTAAGAGTTTTTATTATATTTTTGAAAATTGTATAAGCTTACATAGATTTTATATATAGACTCAAGTAAAAAAGTAAAAATAATGAAAACGACAAAAAAGTACAAAAAAGTGTATATGTATTAACATTGCAATAGATAATAACATACCTAATTAAAAAAATTAAGAACAGTTTTGCTAAGAAAAATTCGAATTATAAAGAGGGGAAGTGGCCTAGTTCGAATTATAGAACGTTCTATCACCCTTTTGTTACACGAAAAAGATTTCGAGTTATCGAGCGTATCAAAATACACAGCATTTTTTCGATTTACCGAAGTTAACAGATGAAGAGTTCGAATTATCGAAAAATTTGAATTGTCGAGAGTCGACTGTATATAAAATTGTAGGGGTTTTACAAATACATGAATTGAATAAATCCTTCCTTGTCCTTAGATAGTTGAAATTTTTTGAAAATTTCAGGACATAAAGGGAATGGTCATGAATAAGTTTTTTTTTTTTGAAAACTCAGTGATTTCCTCTTGTGACTAATTTTAAGTGTTGATAAATTTTTTCTGAAAAAAGTCTATGTATGGATCGGACTTAAAAGACCACAGATCTAGACTCTAAAGACATATTATAGTCGTGGTTTTTCTAGTGAAAATGAAAGATAGTAAAACTGCCAGTATCTCTTCAAAGCCTCCAGGATCACGTGCAAATACACTTCTGGGATTGGCGACAGAATAAGTTTGCATGGCACTACTCTAGTCCAACCTATGGTAAGATCTTACTTAATTTTTCAATGTTTTCGAGATCTACTAGTATATAAAATTACTTAGGTACTGCTCTCAAGCGTTGACTTACAATTTTTAGATGCCACACGAGCATCTGGAGGCATCTACCTGACTTTACAACTAGAGCAATTTTACTCTCTAATAGATAAAATCTTATTTTTTTTAACATTTCATCATTATTTTTAGTTATTTATATCTAATAAGTACCTATCTACTCTTTGACTTTGTCATATGATATATAGTGCATGAAGAGTAGTGCGTGTATTTAGCGTGAAAGAGAAAAAGATAAGTTATAAGAAAAGTGCAGAATCATTTTTTGGCATATCTTATTTCTTTTCTAATAATTGTTTCTTTTTTGTTTTTGTTTTTAAAAAACAAAAAACAAAGCAAAAATTTCAATTTATATAATCTATTCAGGGAAAGTCATTTAGATAATCAATAATTGTTTTTTTTTCATTTTTTTGTTTCTATTCCCATTAGTAACTTAAAGTATACATTTTAAGAGTGATTAAAGAATGACTTCATATTTGAAAGTAATTAATAGATTATTTATTAAGATTATTATTATTTAAATTAGTATATCGTCAGAATACTTGAGCCAGGCGAAAAAAATTTGAAAATTTGAAATTTCACTCAAGTACATAATTATTTAATAACATCAAAAAGTACCCTTCATTTTTTGAAATTTAATTTTAATCTTTGCTTTTTTTTTGGAAATTTCATCGAATACGGCATCATTTTCGTTATTTTTCAAATTTAACACATTAGATTTTTTAAAAACATATTTTGTGATCTTCGCCCCCAAACGGATACTGGTTTGTGTGAGTCAGGGTAGAAGTCAGAAATTAAATCTTGTGACTTCAACACCACAGTCCATGAGATGGAAATCGACCAATGAATCAGCCTGTCCTATAAAAAAATCTTAAATTTCTCCTAATTCTATTATTTTAAGCAAGCTATGACTTGTCTAGAGCCTTCTCTTAGTTATTTCCCATCTTATATATTGAGAATTTTTAGAAATGGATTAGTCCAAAGATTCCCGAATCATCTTTATTTATTCCTTTTTTGTATTCTTACTATTTTAATAGTTTCTCAGCGAGAAAATTTTTTATTCGACTAAAACTAGTCTGTACTTGTCTTTGACATGCTTGAACTGGAAGATATTCCAGGCGAGAGACTTCAAACCTTCTATCAGCACCCTTTTCAAAAAAATCATTCATTTTAATTGGCCCTTGAAACTATGCAACAATTTTATTTCATTTTGAGAACTAATAAACCTATTTCTACTTCACTTATTTTATTTCAGTGAAAGTAAAAGGGAGTTGAAAAATTTCCCCTCAAAAACCACACGACTTTCACTATGGTCTCATCTGAAACCTCATCAAAATTATTAACTAATCAAGATTTTTTTTTACTTTAAAAGTATCTCTTTCCATGATGCATTTAATAATAATCTTTTAATGATAAGTTGATTGTGAGATTTCATATTCAAAGAATCCTTGAATAGTGATTGATTTTCAATCAGTGTCACGCTATTATTAATATTAGATAAATTTCACAATAAAATATTAAAATCCAAACAGAAATCTGACGCTATAATTCTATGACGATATTACTCTATTGTAATTTATATCCATTTGGAATGAGATAATATTTTTAGATGTAATTTTCAAGAAAACATTTACGTATATAGCGAAAAAAATTATCAATCTAAATTTATTTTAAGTACCCAAACAAAACAGATTGAGCAAATCAATGTTAAGCATCTCATGTTTGTTTATTACTCTAATTCTCGGATACATATAATCTATAATAAGACTACTTATGAGATGAAATTTAGCTCATTTTGTTCGAGCTATTCTATTTCTATTATTTTTGATTACCTTATATGTATTTACTGCATAGTACATTTTAATATAGCACCCGTCAATTTTTAATTGTAACACCATACAAACGTGAAAAGGGGGCCTACAAGGCCTGTCTGTCAAAGCAATGCACCTCGAAGACTAAATAAGATACAAACTTAAAATTTACAAGTTTAAGTATTCATTTAACTAGAAATTAACAATTGCTTTAAAATTTTAGTCGCCTAAATATTTCGGGGTCGAAGTTTGTGAGGTCGAAAATAAAAAAAGAGGCTTTAGGATATCATAACGACCTCAATAAACAGAATAAAGATTGTAATTTAAATTTAAATGAGTGTGTGAGAGAGCGGTAAACTTGTAGTTGATTTTTGTAACGATTGGTATACACTTTACTTAAAATTTTAAAAACAAAAAAGTGGAAATTTTTTTAAGACTAGGTTCTCTCTTCGGTTAAAGTTGTCCTAGTAATTAACTTAATTACTGTTTAATAATTTTTTATATTTATATTTTATTTTAGTTAACTTAGAACAAATACAATTTCTTATTTAATTTTAATATATGAATTATTTATTAAAAATATTAGTTGGTTTTAAAATGAAATATAAATTAATAAAAATTTAATTTGAAAAATACATGCAATATATAATCATATCTATTAAAATCTTTGATTTGACCTAAATTCATTTCCGTTATTAATTTGAAAAATACATGTTTGTATATTTTTTAAACCAATATCATCATAACGCCCTATGGCCCATTCAAAAAATGATTTTTTTCTGCATTTTTGAATTTTAAGTTTCAAAGCTTGAGAGACCGAAATCTATCAGTTCTATAATTAAAAATATAAACATACTGGCACCAGTACGGAATTTCTACAATGTTTCGTTCTTTTTTTATAATGATATTGATACAAGAAGAAGTTGCACCAAGAAGGTACAACCTCTGTAGTCCGTGGTGGACCCTTGTAACGTGAAGATAAGGGGAGATTTAGGGATTGGGTAGCAGTCGAAGGTATCTGTGGATGCTGGTCTTGAAAGATTGAAGGTTATAAGTTGCTGGAAAGACGGTCGGGGAAGAGAGTTCCAGTCTCTAGATGTCATAGGGATAAATGAATTGGCGAATGCGTTTGTTCGATTAGTATCTAGTTTAAGCGCGTAGGGGTGTTGAATTTTAGAAAATCGTGTATTTCGCGCAAATGAAGCCTTTGGTGGGATTATCGATTTTATTTCGTCAGAACAAAAGCCATGGTAATATCTATAAAAAAGGGAAAGGGCGGAGACAGATCTACGATGGGCTAGGGAGTCGAGTGTCAGTTAATGTAGGATCGCCTATCAGTCTGATAGCTCGCCTCTGAATTGCATCTAAGGTATTAAGAGAATACTTGGAGGCCCCTCTCCACAAATGCGAGCAATATTCAAGACAGGGGCGAATTTGAGCCTTGTATAATATAAGGAGTTGAGTGTGGGTGAAAAATCGTTTGGTTCGGAAAAGAAAGCTAAGCTTAAGTTATTGCGCATATCGAAATTCAGAACACAGATATAGACAAAAAATTATTGTTGGAAATTATTTTTCTCCATGTTTTAAACATTTTTAAACAGTTACTTACTTAGGACTAAGCTTTTTCACCTTTAGGGACAAGACTTTAAGCACGAAGAAGAAGAAGAAAATCGAGTGGCTCGGTACCGCCCGTCTGGTAGGCAACCGGGCGTACCGAGTAATATCATAAATACAGCTTATGAACGACGAATAAGAATAATTTTGTGAGATGATCACTATTCTTATCAACGTAAAAAATTCCAAAGCCTTAAGTATTCATTATTTCCTTTGATCAATACATTTAAAAGTAATAATTTTTCAAATATTCCTCATAAATTTAATGAAAGTAGCATAAAACTTCACCTAAAACTTATTGAATTAAAATAAAAATATATATAATACATCAAGTTCGAAACCGTTGGTACCCATTCTCATTTGGAAAATTTATTATTTTTGAGGTAAATATGTTACAAAAAAATTAGAAAGGATTGGAATTAGTGGTGTTTTACAAAATAAAAATAGAAATAAAGTTTGAGTTTACTGGATATTCTATATATTTCGGGTTTTTAGCCCATCGTCAGGAGTTTCTACAAAAGACTTCTGTCTTCTTCTAACTTCTACACCGCTTTCCTTAGATGTTATTAAATGTTTTACTTTAATCATAAGAATGGAAGAAGGTGCAATACCTTAGATACGATCGAATCTAGCATCTTAGAAGGACTAGAGAATCAAGATCTTAGTGATATATTCTTTATTTCACTCACTCTAGTCTCATTTTATGCATCTGATAACAAATAGTGTTAGAATGAGAAGCGATGACGATGAGTCAGACACCGGATGCAGATGAATGAATGACTCCAACGACCTCTCTGAATATATAGGTATATCATATATATATATATATATATATATATATATATGCATTTGTACACTTTAAATAACAAATTCAATTAACATAATGATTTACAGACTTCATTTTTCTTTTTTAGTTAGAAAAAAAAAATTTCCAAAACCCAAATCAGATATTCAAGAGGAAAATCCCTTGACTATTCCACGAATATTTTCTATCCATCTTTCTAAATCAAACAGTTTCTCAAGTCTAAATATAAATAGAAGTGAGTTTGATAGAAAATATCTTCTGTTTATTATGATTTATCATGTCTCGGGTTTCTTTTCATTCGTATCATAGATATCAGTGTGTGTGTTAATGGAAGAAAGAGTATAGGGCTGAGTTTTAGTTTTTGAGATATTTCGGAAAAAATAAGCAAAAAACCCACTTTTTTTAATGCACGATTACAATACTTGACCATATCCTGTATGGTAAAGTAAAAAAATAAAATTATTGGATAAAAATACTTGGTAGGTTTCACATTAAGATACAAAAAAATAAAACGAATTTATTTTTAGAGAATCTTCAATCTCGATATATATATTTCGGGTGACTAACCCATCTTCAGGAGATACAGAAAGTAACTGACCTGAATAGGTCGAAATTGAATACAAGTCAATGGTAAAATTTATTTTTTAAGATAACAAAAGAGTAAATATTTAAAATTAGTGGAGGGAGAAAAGGTAGGAAGTCTACTTTGGATTAATTTTGAATGGCCTTTTGAAAAAGAGGATTTCGAATTTGAATACAACTCAATGGTAAAATTTATTTTTAAGATAACAAAAAGGGTAAATATTTAAAATTAGTGGAGGGAGAAGTCTATTTTGTTTAATTTTGAATGGTCTTCTGAGAAATGAGAATTTACACACAAAACAAATTTGCAAATATTTAAAGAATGTAATCAATGATTGTACTTTTTTTAACTTCTAATTCTAATACCATTGACTTGTATTCAATTTCGACCCATTCAGGTCAGTTACCCTCTGTATCTCCCGAAGATGGGTTAGTCACCCGAAATATATATATCGAGATTAAAGATTCTCTAAAAATAAATTCGTTTTATTTTTATATCTTAATGTGAAACCCACCAAGTATTTTTATCCAATAATTTTAAAAAATGTTTCACCAAGTACCAACACCAAATTCCTTAAAAACTATTAAAAAAATAAATATTGATATAGCTACTGATTATATAAAATGTGGACCCCCTATTCGGCGAGTATATACAATAGATGGATACTCCAGGAACAGATTGTGTCATTTTTTCATGTCCTTAAATATGTTTGTAAATATCCTCTCATTATTCTATTCTCTTAAGACCCAGAAAACAGTTTTTCTTATCTCTTTTTTAGATATTTAGAAATTTCTCTCTCTCTCTCTCTCTCATTCACATCTCTATAACTTATCTTTTTTCCCAATCTTATCCGATAAATTATTCTATTATTTTCTAAACACGGTGGGTCCTTGTAAGTAGAATGTTAGGTATCAACGAGAGGTGAACCGCGACCTAAAATCGTGTACACCTACTTCCACTTTCATTTCCAAGCAGAAGACAATAGATGACAATAGATTCCAAAGTAATTCCAAATAATTCCAAAAACGGTGTACACCTAATTCCAATAGCTGTTCACCCCTCGGGTATCAACGATTATCTTAAGACTTCTACTATGTATTTTTGTCATTTCTTTGGATTCGACAAAAGAAGTTTAATTTTGTTAAGGGAGCATGGCATAGGTTCTTGGTGAAACATTTTAAATAAAGTAAAGTCCTTTCTAAACTCCTGAAGATGGGCTTATACCCCGAAATATACATAGAGTCATATTAAACAAGCATCTGATCTTTTATTTATGTGAAACCTACCTATTATTTTATATTTTAAATTTTAAAAAAATTTCAAAAGAAGCTTAAAATAAATTTTTATTAAATTAATCCGTCAACCCCATTCGCAACAAACTGACAACAGCTTATAGCTTTAATATTTGAGATTCTAACAAGGGTGTGGGTACACAAAAGGTTTAAAAATCGTTTATAAAATCCTCCATCCTTAACAAGGAGAACTATTACCTTTTATATTCACCCCTATCCATTTTGTATAGGATTAAAAAAAAATACTGTAGTGAATCGATCATTCATTTAAAATATATTGTCCTTGATACAAATTTACACAGGTTTATATAAATTGATGATTGTCTTTTGATAGCTGTGCCAAATTATAAATTTAAATGATAGTAATGTCCAGAGTGTAAGTACCTCCTTCTTCTCTATCTAGTAAAGTGAGCTGAGTTTGCCAAACGACCCGCAGCAAACCTGTTTAAAATTTACCTCGTGGCCTTTGAATTGAGCCAAGAAGAAATCAACTCTCTGTTTTTTTCTAATCTGTATCTTCCTCTTTACTTGCATAACTTGAGAGGGTTAAGTTTTGTAATTAAAATACAAAAAATATTAGTTAATAAAACTTGTTCATATAAATTACAAATTAATGCAAAATTTGTAAAATTTTTAGAACTTAATGATTTTGACGTATTGGAACGTTCTATTATATAGATTTAGAATGTTAAAACTTGTTTCAAGCTAGTTTTAATAGAGAAATAGACAGCATGACCTATAACAATTATATATTTATTTCTCCCTCAATTGGAAACTCTGATTTTCCCTATTTCTGAAACAAGAATCAATCAAGCTGGGGCATTTTATTATGGAATCACATAATCTGGAAAAAGATGCGGCTATCGAACTAAGTTTTCAAAAAAAATTCCAAATTATCAAGTCTTGAAACTTAAGCATATATACTTAGGATCATAAATCTCTATTTTTAGGAGATTAAAATAAAAATTTAATTTTCTACGTCCTATTGGCAATATAATTATCTTAATGTCAGATATAAAATATAGAAGAGAATATAATAAGTTTGATTCATAAGAGAGAAACGAGGGTTGTCCTCTGCTTGATGCAAATAAGCATGCACAGATTTATTTCAAATATATATTATTTATTTGTTTGAGACTATAGTTTTGAAGGCTTGGCTTTCATCATCTGTCTTTTTTAATTATAAATATTATTTTTCATGAGGTCAGTATCGTGTGGATGCTGAACATTTTTTTGTTCTTCCTTAGCCGAAAGGCAGTTAGAATTAAAATAAAAAAAATTGTTTAATTCTAACTGGCTTTCGGCAGGGAAGAACAAAACTTTCAATATCCGTACGAGTACTGACCCCATGAAAATTAATATTTATAATTAAAAAAGACTGATGGTGAATGCCAAGCCTTCGAAACTATAGTCTCAAACAAATAAATAATATATATTTGATATAAATCTGTGTATGTTTATTTGCATCAAGCAGAGGACAACTTCTTTGTTTCTCTTTATGAATCAATAACTCTGCTACTCTCGGCAAAATAAAAACTTTTTAAATAATAAGTTTGCTCTTCTTTAGTAGTATAATAGTATGACCATATTCTTTCTATCCATTTAATCTATTTCGGGTAGGCTCCTATCAGTTGCTCTATACATAATAACAGCTCTGATCTGAATTATTAAAATGCTTAATTTATTCTGACAGTTATTTATTAATTTCAAGATTTTATTTTGGGTTTTAGTTAAGTGGTTGAAGGAAGATGAGAGCAAAAGTTCTATCCAAATGTAATTTATGTTTGATAAATGAGAGAGAAGCAAAACACGCCAACCAGTCTACCACGATATCCAATATATTATTATTTTTTATGAAAGTTATTTTTTTTTTAATTTAATTTTAGATTTCTTCGAAATTTTACTTGCATCATCACCAACATCATATCTTCAGAAGGGTAACCAAAATATATGCATTATATATGTTTCCTCTAAAGATAACTTCAAAATAAATATATCTAAATATTTAAAGGAACTAGAAGAAGAAAAAAAGTAAAATTTAATGATAATTTAGTGAAATTTTAAATGAATATTATATATCATTTTATCTAACTTAATAGAAAATACTTTTTGTCAATATTAAAAATTTCGTGAGAATTTTAATTGCTTTTAAAGATAGATTTTAATTTAAAAAAATTGATTTAGTCTATACTCTTAAATCAATTTGAATATCTATTAGAATTATATTTTAACGTATAAATATTTGAAAGATATAGAGGAGGTTTTTATAATTTTCAGCTTTTTAAACATTTTTTAATGATAGAGGTATAAAAATTAAATTGCTTATAATTCAAAAAGGGACTATATATTTATATGGATTTTAGAAAAAAATAATAATGATTTAAAGCTATAGAATTACTAATATGTAATATATGTATAGTGGAATCAAAGAAATTAGCATGGAACCAGACCTTAAATGATCTTAAAAACTTCTAGGAAAATATTAAAAAACATATCTTATATTTAGAAGTCAAAGATCTAAATCACTTTTTTTGAATATGTCTCGTCTAACGCTTCTTTAAAATCCTGAATCCTTCCCATCTGACATATGATTTTTAACCGACTTCAAAAAAGGAGGAGGTTCTCTATTCGATTGAATTTTTTTTTTTTTTTTTTTTTTTTGTGCCTATGTTACCTCATATCTCCGCCAATTGTCAACCGATTTTGAAAATTTTTTTTGCATTGGGTCCAGTCTAGCTTCCGATTGGTCCCATTTTTTCGATTTTTTTTCATAGGTATTAGACCTTTTTTATTAGGTTTGTTTAGACCTAACCTCTTTGTTTATGAACCGATTTCGATGGTTCTTTTTTTATCCGAAAGGGGGTGTCTTAGGGATGGTGTCATATTAATTTGGTCAAGTTCTGATGATATAATCACTATTAATAACATCACTAAAAAGAGAAAAATAAAAATTTTTAAGAAGAAAATAAAAACCGACTTCAAAAAATTAAATGCAACAAATATAAAAATACACTAAAAGGTATAAAATAATTATTATCTTATTTAGTTACAACTAAACGACGAAATATTAACACGAAATTACTTTTTGAAGTTGGTGCCAAACATATACCTTTTATGAATCGCACTCGACGGATCTTACTTAGTACGTTTGGCGGGTACGCTCGCTTATAGGTATAGTTTGTTTGGCACCGACTTTAAAAGTAATTTCGTGTTAATATTTCGTCGTTTAGTTGTAACTAAGCAAGATAATTATTTTATACCTTTTAGATGTATTTTTATATTTGTTGCATTTAATTTTTTGAAGTCGATTTTTATTTTTTTCTTAAAATTTTTTTATTTGTTGCATTTAATTTTTTGAAGTCGGTTTTTTTTTTTCTTAAAAATTATTTTTATTATTATTCAAATAGTGCACTTTTATTGACGTGAAAGAAGCCTAAAAAGTCATTAACTTGGTTTAAATAAGCTTCACTGTTAATCACTCATTTTCATTCGAATCGCCCCCTTAAAAAATCAATTAGTATCCCATTTTGTCGAAACAAATAAGAGTAGAAATTCTTAAGCTTGTCACGAATTTGACTTTAAGTTATATGATAAAATGGGAAAACATTTCTCCTTAAGGTTATTGGGTATTTGAAATACACATACCTATATATTATTAGCAAGGTTTGATTAAATTTCATTAAAACAGCTATGCAAGTATTTATAAAATAAGGGAAAGAGAAGAAACGTTTCACTGATGCTTCAAGGGATTATAATATTTTATTAGTGAGTTGAAACCAAAGAAAGCTACTTAGACTATTGCAACTTTTATATTTCATGTAAAAAACGCTTTTTAAAGTACATGTACTCTTTTAAAACAAACTACTAATCACTATTTCACTAATACCTATACAGCTGAAAAATTGTGAAACATCATGTAACGCATTGTTTTGGCAATGTTTTTATATACATTAAAGTAGGTAATTTAACATACGAATGGTTCACTTGCCAAATCGATTAACTCCACTTTCTGTATTTTATTAAATTTTTATCTCCAAGCACTTGGTTGACTCCTAGCTCTGTATACATATATTCAAAACAAATTTCTCTAATAATAAGTATTAACGTCACTAAATGACAAAAAAATTTTGGCGATTGAATAATAAATCATGTAATAATGTACATTATTTCATCGCATTTCTCCACTTTTTGTTTAATGGAGTTAATCGATTTGGCAAGTGAAGCATTCATATATCTGTATAGAATGCGTATAGTCAGATAAAGAGAAATATTATATAAATTTATACTCAAGCGACAGCACAAGATGATGATACAACCCCTAATTTTGTTTGACATTGTAAATTCGGACATTAACATTATTTTTAATGGAAATCAATTGTCATGTTATAAGAGACTTGCCTGTATTACTGTATACATATTATAATTTTTCAGAAATTTTCCCTAAACATCAATTTTTGCAAATAAAAAACTCAAATATTTCTTTACTCTAACTATAAATTCAATTTTTTTTATTTTTTTATTTAAAATACTAAAACTGAGTACACAATTTATCTATTTTAGTTTAGATTGAATATCTAAAAAAGATTTATATCAGATCTATTAAGCAACTCTTTTTAGTCCAGAATGATTTCTATTTAGATCCAGATCCCTATACTAGGTCAATTGAACCTTCATCAGATAAGTTGATAGTGAATAGAAGGGTAGAAATCAAGTGCACACTTTTCAACAATAATAATTTCATCATAAAATAGTCACCCATATTTATGCACGTCATAGAGTAATAATTACTCTATGATGCACATCAATTGTCATTTTATTTTTATACGTGAATATTTTTTATATAATATAAGCAAATATACTAAATTGCTTTATCATATTTTATATTATTTAATCAGATCACAGATGAGAGAATGTACCATATCTCTTTATATGTCTCATTCTGAATTACTCATACACTCATTATTACTGATTACAAGAATTAATCATTTTTTTTTCTCATGTTTCATTTGAAAATCACGTGTATCATTGATGAGCGTTCATAATAATTTCTTGCTCTTTCTGTTTAATTAAAAAAATAACGACTAAACATAATTAATTAATTAATTATCTTAAAGGAAACTTAAATGCGAAGAAAATTTATCTAAAAGGATATCAAAATATATTTTAGTCGTATTTTATATATATATTTTAGTCGTATTTTATATATATTTTATTATAGTACCTACCTATTTTTCACTTAAATCGTCACCGGACTATACATGATTATTTTTTCAAAGTGAATCTTTCTTTAGGTTATAATTCATTTTCATGAGAAGTTTAACAACGTTTGATAAATTCAAGGAGACAATAAAAAGAGTGTGTCTTCTGCTGGAATTACAAATTTTTAATTTATTTACAATATAACGAGACCATAATTTCGAGAGCTTTGCCCTCTTCATCAGTCTTTTACATTCAATTCCTTTGAATCAATTATAATAGACTGATGAAGAGGATTAAGCTATGGTCTCGTTATAAATAAATTAAAAATTTCTAATTCCAGCAGAAGATACTCTTTTATTGTCCCTTCAATTTATAAAAATTCTGCTACTATCGGCAAAAAGAAACTTTCAATTTAACGTTTGATAACTTCATCAGAGAAAATATTTTGTTCAGGGAGAATTCGCCTCCTTTCTCGCTTTTAATTTCAATTTAGAGGACATAAAACTTAATTTCTCTTCATATGCCCTCCCCTAGCCGACCCTATAATTGAAATTATTTTCAAGTTCCAACTAATTAATAAAGTCATTTAGAAATTAAAGTCCAATTCTTCCTGGTAACATTCCACCTATACTTTCTTATCAGTGAACTCGTCCCTGAACTTGCTCCTATTCTATCTAAATATTTCAATTTATCTTAAGAGTTTGGTTATATTTCTTGAGAGCTGGAAAATAGCCAGATTCATAAAAAGGTGATTTTTCTAAGTGTGTCAAATACCGAACCATCTAAATCGTTTTTATCCTTTTTAAGATTATCGGTAAAGTCTTCACTTTGCATGTATCTACATTAGCATTTAGAAAATAAAAAAATAATCTACAACAGACAAATACTTCTTTAAGCAACACTTATCCACTATCGATGTTCTGGTATGCATAAATAATAAATATGTTAAATCAACTCTTTCTTGCATTTCGTTTATTTCTATGACTTTTATAGATTACAATTTTCTTCTTTTGGAGAAACACACACACACACACACACATAATTTTTCATCAGGTAATGCTTCTCAACCTGTGTGCCGCGACACAGCACTGTCCCGCGGCACACCATTATTATAGAGGTTTATTAGTGAAAATGAGATTTGTGGGCTGGTCCACTCTGCTTTTAAACGCCTCATTTAATTCACAAAGAGAAACAAAGAGGTTGATCCTCTGCTTGATGCAAATAAACATACACACATATATGAGCGAAGAGATGTCTCCGCCCTTTCCCTTTTCTATAGATACTATCACGGCAGGTGCTCTGATGAGATAAAATCAATAATTCCCCCAAAGCATGCTTTGCACGCAGCACACGTTTTGCCGACTCCCAACACTCTTTCGCGGTCAAATTAGAAAAGTGCCGGACCACTTCATTCGCGAATTCATATATCCCCATGACGTCAAGGAACTGGAACTCTCTCCCAGCCTCTATCTTTCCCAGCACCTATGATCTTCAAACCTTCAAAACCAGGGTGCATAGACACCTACGTCTACACCCTCTCACTTAAACAACTTTCCCTTCTCTTCGGTAATGCAAGGGTCTTTCGAGATCCATAGGGGCTACATCTTTACTGGTGCACCCCTTCTTGCATTCGATTGCATTAAAAAAAAAAAAAAAAATGAGCCGTTTATTTTGAAAGTGGTGTAAGTCCATTATTTGCTATTTTGAGATATTTGTATTTATATTTTTATAAATACATATATTTATATATATTTTGATGTATTTATTTTGATGAATTTATGAGGATATTGTGCTTCTTTGGCTGTAATATTATAAATATGAAAAAAGATATCTATGTCTAACTAAATCTGTCATTAACTCATTTTTTACAAAATTGGACTTAGACCACTTTCAAAATAAACGGATCTCATATAATCGAAATGATATATATATATATATATATATATATATATATATATATATACATATATCATTTGTTTGAGACTATAGTTTCGAAGACTTGGCCTTCATCATCAGTCTTTTTTAATTATAAATATTGTTCTTTGTCACAAAGAAAAGGGATGCATGTGAGTATGAACCCAAAGATGATTTTAATTCTAACTGGCTCCCAGCTAAGAAAACATCAAAAAAATTTAAATATCCATACGGTATTGACTCCATGAAAAACAATATTTATAATTAAAAAAGACTGATGATGAAGACCTAGTCTTCGAAACTATAGTCTCAAACAAATAAATAATATATATATATATATATAGATATATTTTCATTTCGATATATATATGTGTCTATGTTTATTTGCATCAAGCAGAGGACAACCTCTTTGTTTCTCTTTGTGAATCAACAACTCTGCTACTCGGCACAACAAAAACTTTTCAATTGCCTCATTTAATATTTAATAACTATGATAACTTTTCTAGTATATATAGATATAAACTAGTAAATTTTCAATACATATTTGATTGTGACTTAGGCGTTTGTTGTTTATATCAGTTAAAATTTTTAAAGGATTTCAAATAAAACCACCAATATTAAGTATTTTTAATTATATATTGCCATCATACATAAATATAAAGTTTCGAAATCGAATACTGTACTCAATCATATCAAAATGAATACCAGTCCAGAATTAGAGGGAGAAATGTTGTTTAAGTATTAAAATATAATAAAAAATACCAAATATATAATAGGCATATCTAGTTTTAACCGAAATTTTTCGACGGATTTTTTTATTATTCGAAACTCACAAACCTAGATCGTATTTTTCTCTTGGACTTTCTTGAATAGTTCCCCTAAAAATTTTTGCTCTCCCTCCTTTCTATCCTTTTGCGCTCTTATTTTCACCCTCACCCTTTTATATAACTTTATAAAATGGATTCCGCGACATTTCACCCCCCGACAAAACATCCCCCGACAAAATATCCTTCAGACAAAATATCTCATGACAAAATAACCCTTCCCCTCGTTAATCTTATAAGTAATGCAAATCGACTCCGGTTCGGTTATTATATATTAACCGAACCTCCGAAAGTTTAGTCCGGGCGGGGTGTGTTTCGGGCTCCCATTTTTTCCTAATCAAACACACATTGAAAACCGAACAGCCAATCGTCGGGTGGGGTGTGTTTCGGGCTCCGATTTTTTTTCTAATCAAACACACATTGAAAACCGAACCAGCCAATATTCAAAACTATGATTATAAGCTTCTCACTTAATCTCTTTTGTATTCTCCCTTATACTGGGGAATATTTTGACAGAAGATATTATGTCGGGTGATATTTTGTCCTTGGGATATTTTGTCGGAGGCTGAAATGTCGCGGTACCATAAAATGGATGAATCGAAAATTCGATTTCTCAATATCTATGAATAGAAGTAACAATAAAATTCAACCCTAAAAGGGATATTGATTTAGAAGATTAGAAAATAAACATATGTCTTCCTGATAATATTATTGATTTACCAATAAATCACGAGTGTATTACTTCATTTCATCTCTGGACTTTAGTATCTTTTAAGAATTTTATTTCTATTTCTATCTGTTCATAAAGGCGGTTATCTGAATCATTATTCATACTTTCAACAGCTGATCCATTCGTGAACTTATTGGCCTCTCTCTTCTTTAGACCAGAGTTTAATTATTTATACCGATAATGTGCAAGCGGTACGCTAACAATAAAATAATATTTTATAATTAACTTCTTTAAATATATAATATTCTCATTAAAGCTGGTAGATGATTAAAAATTGCATCAAAATTTAGTATGACAGTAGGCGTAAAATTCTTTTTAAACCCCTTGCAGTTAGGCAATCATGAATGCATGAAAACAAATAACCTTTAATTCACAGTAACTTAGTAAATTACAAAAAATAATAATAATGAAATCAAAAAATAAAAATAAAAACTTGAATAAAATTGTACTTTCACTTATTTTTCCGCAGATAATTATGAACTAATAATACTACAAGGAAATCAATTTTTTATTGCTATTATTTGTTTTCTTTACGAGTGAATGCGTTTGTAGTTAACACTTTTTGTGGCGTCTCTTATCAATCATATCTCGATTGGCTAAATTAATTATTTTATGATGCAAAATTATTAAAATTTTTCGTAGACACACTTAGTCTTTGATTCATTAATATAGGTAGGTATGGTGAAATAAAAAAAGGAAATAAATTAATAAATAGGATGTGGTTGTTGATGAGCGCCCTAATATATTATATTTTGAGAAGGGTTATAATTTATAATATATCGGGTATACGAAACTCTATGTAAAAGGTATATGATGTAAATGAAGCAAAATTTTATATATCGGCGATAATGTAAGTGGTCTAAGACGTAAAATTAAAGGCCATAAGCATAGTGAATCGGCCCGAAAGGATATCTGGATCATCATTTGAGGGTATGTTGATACTAATAGGATACGTTGATCCTGCAAGTTTCAGATCTTTATCTACTTTGGTTTTTGAATAAATCGAAAAAAACTGAAAATCAGAAAATAAATTTTTCTCAAAAACGGCTTGACCGATTTGAATGAAATTCGGTCACATCATAGAGCTATATAAAGGCTATAATCAGGAAAAATAACAACTCATAATCTTCATAATAAGGCGATTTTTTTTCGAAATATTGAAAATAATAAAAAACTGATTTTTTGATGTATAAACCGATTTATTTCAATGTTTTTACCCTTAAAACAACAGTAAGCTTTTCTATTACTTTATAGGTGCAAATAAAATAAAATATTCAAAACAATAATATGGAAACAATTTTTTTTTATTAAAATACTTTAATATTCAAAAAGTAATTATAAACTATATTGAAATGTTCGTTTCTGTTGTTTCAAGGGAAAAAACATTGAAATAAATCGGTTTTTACATCAAAAAATCAGTATTTTATTATTTTTAATATGGCGTACCTTTTCGATCAATTTGTGGATTTGAGAGGTTATTCTACATCGAAAAAAGATATTAAAAAAAATAGTTTTAAAATTGTAGAAAAACGTTATCATAGAGAAAAATAATAATTTCGAAAAAATCGCCTGTTTTAAACGGTTATTATGAAGATTATGAGTTGTTATTTTTCCCGATTATAGCCCTTATATATCTCTATGATGTGATCAAATTTCATTCAAATCGGTCAAGCCGTTTTTGAGAAAAAATTATTTTCCGATTTTCAGTTTTTTTTTATTTATTCAAAAACCAAAGTAGATAAAGATCTGATACTTGCAGGATCGACGTATCCTATTAGTACCAACATACTCTCAAATTATGATCCAGATATCGTTCTGGAGCCGATTCACTATGCTTATCTTTCTATGGCCTTTCTTACCACATATGTTGTGTTTTATCAATTTAAAGTATGTACATTAATAGGTGAAGTTAATTATATCTCGAAACGATCAATAATAATAACTTGACCACTTTTATAATCATCAGCTCTAAATCGGATATACTGATTTACTTTTATATAAAAGAAGAACAACGACATAATATGTAAAATAAATACAATTCAGTGGTGGACGATGAAATTTCAATCAGAGGATGCTCTCCAAAAAACAACCCTTAAATTTTTTAAATTTTATTTTTTTCACATTTTTGTAAAATCCATCAATAATCGCAGAATTTTTCGTTATTTTCACATTTAATATTAGATTTTTTATGACATGGTATGGATATACTCTTGATGTTTTGAAATTTTAGAGATGCGGAGCATCCACATCATCCATGGACAGCCGCCCACTGATACAATCCTATAAATTCATAAAGTTTTTAAATACACATGTTGTTTTCAAACGCGGTAGAATTCTCTAGAAGTTGTAATTCTAAATTTCCCCGATTGCCTTCTCTTTTTATTTCGTTTTCATTTACAAACAAGTGTCCATCTGATTGTAAGTCTGGTTCTTGTTTAAAATACTCCCTAATGTTATTTCGATAGAAAAGAACTAAATCTATTAATAAAACAAATGTTTAGCTTTAGATTTTTTATCATTAGTTTAGGCGTAGTTGTAAATTTAGAAGGGTGAGTTGTATAATTAATAAATTATATATTTTTTTAATTTTATTTTGCTTTTCTATTGAGGTTGAACGAGGATGCAATTCAATCTCTTTCACTCTCTTTCTAGGTAGTTGTGGTCATTGGACTCAATGACATTAGCCTCTTTATAAATATAGTCTTTGGAGATTAATTTCAAGAAGTTAAAGTTGAAACATTACGATGACAGATAAATAGGTTTAATAAAAGGATAAGTGTTCTTCTTTATTTAGTGCTTTCAAAATAATATTACTCTTAAAATTTTATCTTCTATATTAATTTTCTCGGTGTTTCGCGTTCTTATAATTAGCTGGTACAATGGATCGAGAAATAATTTAGACCAATGTTCATTTATTCAGAAATATCCTTACTTCAAAACTGACCAATATCTACAAATAAATCCCAGCCAGAAGGGAGGAAAAATTTAAGGTCAGACTATGCAAAAATGAAATTTTGAGGTAAAAACTGGTCTATTTTTTATTTCATGCTTTTTATTTAATTAATTTATTTATTTTTTAGGTATTTTGATTAAATCGTCAGAGTGGTATTTATTTGGGCAAAAATAACAGCAATAGTAAGACAAATATAGGTAAACTTAATTAATTAATTGCTGATGGGCTGACAACCCGAAATTTTTCGAATTCTAAACTCATTTTTGTTTTATTTTATTTTTTTGTGAAACCCACCTCACAATTTTATCCAATTTTTTATTATTATAACTAATTGATCTCTATTCACAGGAAAAATATAAAAGAGCCTGAGGGTCATCTATGATAAATCACCTAGATATTCCTACATATAAACTGACTTATTTGCCACGTTGAATATTGAACAATTAAGTGAAACAAATAGCCTTGTGCAAAAGTTTAATGTTCCAGTCAAAGGTTATCGGTTATGTTCGTATACAAATGTTTCTCTGCTTTATCTATACATTTTTTCTGTATGAAAAAGAAAATGTCGTTAATCTTAGGGGATTCTTTTAGATTTGATCACTCTTGAAATTAAAATAATAAATATGGCCAGCCTGGCTTATTAAGACAATAGCGAGACGCCTCAAAGAAAAGGGAAATAAAGATAAATTAATATATTAAAATAATCTGAGAGAGAAGGTGAGAAGGGCTCAGAAACATTTAGCTACAATGAAATTAGAATATTAACAAAATTTTATAATGAAAATTAATTTTGTGGTCAATTCCGAAAGAATTTCCCATATGATTTCTGGGGGCAGGGCCGGCAATCCCCCAGCCAAGTTCGATTCGAGCGGGCGTCCACTGCCAGACTACCCTTTACAGCAGGGCTGTCCAACCCGTGGGCCGCATGCGGCCCAGCACTGCAATGAGTGTGGGCCAACATAAAATCATAAACTTCCTTAAAACATTGAGATTTATATGTAGAGATATATTTATTCCCTTTTTCGAAATATGAATGTACATTTGTACAATACGTGAAGCTTTTTTCAAGAATAAAATTCACTAAAAGCACTTATAAGCTCAACTATATAAGATAAAAAAAATAATGAAGTTTCGAATATTTAAAAATTCTTCTTCTTCTCGTATTTTCATTTTCTAAAATGTATATTATTTCAGTAATTTATATGCTACGACACTAACCAAGGTCTATAGTTATCATTCTAGTACAAGGAGACAAGGAATTGGGGTTTTCTAGAATAATCCCAATTAATTGATAACTTCTCTACTTCTCGGGACTAAAACTTGTCAGGACTTGTCTTTTAGATCTTTGGACGTTCTTACATGTCAATAGATATAGGGATTATTATATCCGTGACCCTTTTAAAAAATAAATTATCATTCCTCGTGTGCTTCTTTAATCCCATTCGATTTAAACCAGGGCTGTCCAACCCGTGGCCCAATATAAAGTCATAAAATTCCTTAAAACCTTGAGATTTATATATAGATACTGGATACTTTTTTTTCTCTAAAATAAAAAATCTGCAAATCTACTGTGAAGTTTTCGAAAAATAAAAGTGCTAAATTTAAATTTTGAATCTGGAACTAGATTTGAAGATTTCCGAAAAAAATAATCATCATTTTGATCTATTTTCGATTCCATTTTCATTAGAAATAAATTTTCTACTTGCAAACTTTCTGATGGAATGTTCTAGAACAACAATTAAATACCGATCTGAAAGAAAAATTGAATATTGTCTTATTATTAGAATTTTATATTATCTATCCAGGAAAAAATATAAACAAATACTAATACATAATATCACTTTCTGTAAGGATGTAGGTATGTATTTACATATACGAGAAGCTATTTTCAAGTATAATATTTACGAAAAGTAAAATTAGAAGCTCACTATGAGCTAAAAAAATAAAGTTCTTATTTCTACATTATTTTGAATAACAAATATCAATAGAATTATAATATTTTATCCGCGACCCGAAACATTTGTTTTTTCTTCAAATATGGCCCGTGTAAGTTTGGACTTCCCTTCTTTACAGGAAACAACTCTAGTCATTTTGAGTTTTAGTATTATCAGCAAAACATCATCAAGGAATTCAAAATTCCGTTCCCCATCTTCCCAACTTATTGTGAATATTACTCGCACTTAGAGATGTTAATAGTTTAAATGATTATTAAAAAAAAGGCAAGGCAATGAAATTCAGACTCGAATAATGAAAGGAAACCGTTGTGCGGCAGCCTTAAATAGCCTGCTCAAAAAAATATCTCCCAAGAAAACTTAAAATTAAAATCTACGACATTATTCGACCGGTGGTGCTCTATGGGCGTGAGACATGGACCATGACCCTATCTAATCAGAAAAATCTAATGTCCTTCGAAAACAAGATCTTGAAGAGAATAAGCGGAATGATTAGAGATAATGTTACCGGCGAATGGAGGTTTAGAAGTGCAAGGGAAGTGAGAGAATTAACAGGGGAGCCTTATATCACGAGCTGTATAAGATCACGAAGGCTGACTTGGGTGGGACATGTGGTGCGTGCTGATGAAGATCGAGCTATCAGCAAGATTTCCGAAGCAAAACCGATAGGAAGAAGACCACCAGGTAGACCACGGCAAAGATGGATGGACAATATAGCCAGAGATCTTGAAGAGTTGGGTGCTCAAAGAAATTGGAACTCTATAGGACGGGATAGGACAAAATGGCGAGGCATTATAAAGGAGGCTAAAACATTGGAAATGTTGTTCGGCCACAGGAAGTAAGTAAGTAAGTAAGTAAGTATTAAAAAAATATATAATTATAATTACCTATATATAAGTTCATGATAGGGTAGGGTAGGGAGAAACATAATAAAATTGCTTAATAATAAATGACTTGTTCATTTAAATATCTCATGTAACATGAGAGTTTTATTATGATAAGATGAGATTTTTCAGCTTGAAGCGTTCAATTATGATTAAGTAATTCACTCTGTTCCTCCCTACCTCCCACCTCCTCCTTGGAGTCTCTACAGAAAGAATTGGAATAATTCAATTTCTGTATTTGATAAGAAGAGACCCCCTGCTATCTAGGGGTCAAGACTCGCATGAGGGGGTCAGAACCTTGAGATTAATGTCGTCAGAGGCGAGCCTCCAAGCTCAAATACAATTAAAAACTGCCATAAATATCCCAAAAAGTCATTTTAGAAAATAAATCATTACGAAAATAAATTGCGATAAATAATCAATTCGAATGACGTTAAAGGAACTATAGAAATCAAATGATTGACCATTGTGACATAATCAATGACCTGAAAAATAAGATTGTAAGATTCTATAATGCTATAAACAATATAAAATCTTTTTTTAGTTTTATGGCATATGAATAGATATAAATTATAGTTATATTTAAATTTAGTAATAAAATATTATCTTTCATAAATGTCAATATTCGTTTATCGTAACCAGTGGCGGATTAAGAATATTAGAGGCTCGTGGGATCTTTGATTGTTACAATCCTCCCTTATTTAGTAGTTTTTGTTGGAGAATAAAGCTTAACTTGCCAAATATTTTATAACCTTTTAAACTTTGTGAAAATATAATGTTATTTGTAAATAACTTTATAACTATGGGTCTATGGATTACTTGTCTCAGCAATTTGGTGCGCGAACTTATAAAAAAATTAAAATGTTGCAGTAAAAACGCGTTCTTAGTAAGAACGCGTTCTTACTAGTTAAAACACGTTTCGCTGAATACCTTTAAGGCAACTAGAGTTTACTGATGTTGGTTGAGTTTGGTTCAAAGATCTAGAATCTTCATTTTTGACCATCCGCCTCATTTCGTGTATTTATTTTCAAAAAATTTTATACGAAAATGTCAAAAATTAGAATCAAAGTTGTAGAGGATGTAATTTTTGACATTTTCATTTAAACATTTTTGAAAATAAACACAGGAAATGAGGTGGAAGGTCAAAAATGAAGATTCTAGACCTTTGAACCAAACTCAACCAATATCAGTAAACTCTAGTTGTCATAAAGGTATTTAGCAAAACCCGTTTTAACTAGTAAGAACGCCTTCTTACTAAAAAACGGGTTTTTACTCCAATATATATATATACCATTCTATATACATATATTAGTAGATATAGAAACGCAAGTATTCGGGTAATTTTATTTATTTTTATTTTTCTGTTAATCAAAAGTTCATAAAATTATTAAATTAATTTTCTAATTAAATAATTAATTTAAAAATAAATATTAATATTACTTAAGTAATAATTGGCGCCACTCGAACGCCAGTGACTGTGGGGGAGTTATATGCAGAATATTTACTAAAAGACATGCATATTATTAACAAAAATAAAAGCTAGATGTGCATAGATGAATAAGAAAATAAAGTAAAAATCTTAATAGAGAAAGTCAAAAAAAGAGAATGAAAGTGTGGATAGTTTATGAGAAATGTTGGAGAAGATTTTAGATAAGATAAGAAGAAAAAAGTACAACGGAAATTGATTAGAGAGAGAAAAAAGAGATGGATAATTGAATGAGATATTTAAAATTATTAGATAACCTGGAATGTTTTTAATCTATTATCATGAACGTTGGATTAGGATTACTAAATGTTCTATTAACGAGATTTCTCCCTCAATGATCCCATTCCTCCTTTATCAGTGCATTTTCTATTATAATGTTAAATATTCATAGTTAATTCAAATGTATTATATAATAAAATATCAGTGGACTGGTGATTTTGATAAGAAGGGAAATGAATGAATATAAAAATAAAATTAACAAGAGCCATACTTCGTGATAATTTTATTAGTATAGGAATATAGATGCTAAGTATAAATTTCTATTTTATTTGAATAATTAAATGTTGATTAACTGTTTACAAATTTACAAATGTGAAAAAAAATAAAAACTGTGACTGATGGGATAGCAATTTCTGGTGGGACATTTTCTGAATTTTTTTTTTTTTTAAATGATATTGATACAAGAAGAAGTTGCACCAAGAACGTACAACCTCTGTAGTCCGCGGTGGACCCTTGTATCGTGAAGTTAAGAAGAGATTTAGGGATTGGGTAGGAGTCGAAGGTATCTGTGGATGCTGATCTTGAAAGATTGAAGGTTATAATTTGCTGGAAAGACGGTCGGGGGAAGAGAGAATTGCCAGTTTTATAAGTGTCTCAATCCCAGTAATCAAAGCTCCCATTTAATCAAGAATATTAGGATTGAATTCTCTTTATAAAGGTTTTTGATATACCTAAACTAAATTTTAAAAAAATTATATCATTTTTTCAAGAGTCAGTAATTACGATCAAATTTCGTATTTGACAAATTTTCTCAAATATTAAAAAAAAAGTAAAAGGAAAAATTAAAAAAATATTTTATAAGGAATGTTTATTATAAAATACTTATATAAAAATAAATATATTAAAACTTTTTTAATTTTTATAGTTTTCATTGTTTTATAAGGAAACTTTAAAAATTATTTAATAGAAATTTTTTCAAATATTAATTCAAAAGACCGCCCAGTCAGCCACGACATTTCAGGAAAGCGAATGTCTATTAGTTTGTCTTTAAACCTTTCTGACTTTTCAAATTATTAAATTTAAAATTCACATTTTAAATATTAATCATTTTTTATATACTTGAAAATTATTGTATTTTGTATTGTTTTTTTATGGCCTAAAATTTCAAACATTTAGAGTATTTTCATAAATATCGACTTCAAAATTTCAGGAGTATCTTTAAATTTTCAAATTATTATCCGTTATTTCAAATGTTTCTATAAAAAACATTTTTTGTTTTGAAAAGTATATTGATTCTCAAAATGAAATAAATTTGTTGCATAGTTTCAAGGCAATTAAAATGAATGATTTTTCTGAAAAGGGTTCGGATAGAATGTTTGCAGTCCTGCCTGGTATATCTTCTAGGTCAAGCAAGTCGAAGACAAGTCCAGAAGAGTTTTAGTCGAATAAAAGTTGTTCTCGTTGAGGAACTATTAAAATAGTAATAATACAAAAAAAAAAAAAAAGAATAAAGAAAGTTGATTTGAGAATCTTTGGGCTAATCCATTTCTAAGAACTCCCAATATATAAGATCAGAAATACTATAGACAAATTTAAATTTTTCAAATGTATGATTATATTCCCCGTATAAATTGATTCGATAAAAATTTTTAAATTTACATGATCTTTAATTTTCCCCATTTCAAAACAATATCGGAGAAATCAAATATATACCTAATAAATAATATATTTCTGGGTAGTAGCTAAAAAATTCGTTCTGTCCCTGTTTTAAAATTTTGTTCAAAAATAAAAGGAGAGCATAATATTATTATGTAATAAATATTTTTTTATCATAGGTTTTGAAATAACCCTGCAAATATCTCTTTAAGAAGAATAGGCTATTTTTTTGTTTTAAAGGAAAGCCTGGGGGAGCCCCAGTATCGATTTTTAAGTGATTTTTTTACCTGTCAATTTTCTGAAGTGGCGTAGCATAAAATTATGAAAAAATACCCCACATTCACTCATTCTCTCATTATAAACAACAGATAAGAACGAATTCGATTCTCAAATGTTTTTGAAAATTTAGACTACGGAACCCTCAGAATGCGGTTACTCGCAGTTAGTTAAGGATAATTTCTATCTACCATAGAATACTAATTTTACTATCTACCTTAATTTATTTCTTCTTCTACTATCTATTATTTAGTTTTAGGAAATTTGTTATTTCAAATGAAAAAGGTTTTCCCCAATAAAAGACAACTTCCTCTACAGAATTTATTTTGAACGATTGATTATCTTATTTTCCTTATCAGTAAATTAATCGTTTTTAATAAAAATTCATACCTATACCATTTTATAAAATGAAATTATCCAAAGAGAAAAAGATGTAGAAATGTTTTTTACTTAAATACAACATTATTTGGATTCAGTTCAAATATACATTTTTAAAATGCAATTTATTTAATGCCAAGTCATTCACAAAACAAAAATAATTTTCAGAAAATCTATAGGTGCTAATTTTCATCGTCGATGTTAAAATTAATCAAGGATGTCTATTACCTGGCAGATATATGGGATCACTTATCGTTAAACTCTTTTTTAGCAAATCCGGTTCGACTAGGGAGAGGTCATTTTTCTTCACTCCATTCGCGAATACATATATCCCCATGACTTCAAGGAACTGGAACTCTCTCCCAGCCTCTATCTTTCCCAGCACCTATGATCTTCAAACCTTCAAAACCAGGGTGCATAGACACCTACGTCACACCTCTCACTTAATCAACTTTCCCTTCTCTTCGGTAATGCAAGGGTCTTTCGAGATCCATAGGGGCTACATCTTTACTGGTGCACCCCTTCTTGCATTCGATTCATCATCATCATTGAGTATACAGTCCTAAGACTGGTTTGATGCAACAATCCGTCTCCACTCGACTCTGTCCCCCGCCAGCTGTTTAACCTCTCTAAATGTCTGGCATCCCATATCCCCAATTATTTGGTTGAAATATTCTAATCTGGTTCTTCCCCTTCCCCTTTTCTTTCCCACCTCCCCCTCCAAGATATCCCCAAGCAGTCCCCCATGTCTCAGTGTGTGCCCCATCATCTGACCTCTTCTCTTCTTCAGACTCTTCCACAAGGTTCTTCTTTCTCCGATTCTTCCAAGAACTTCTTCATTTGTAATTTTATCCATCCATTTGATATTCATCATTCTTCTGTAGCACCACATTTCGAAAGCCTCCAATCTCTTTCTCTCCGCTTTTCCAATTGTCCAGGTTTCACACCCGTACATGGCTATGCTCATTCGATTGCATTAAAAAAAAAAAAAAAAACTAGCATTCCCCAAGAATGACTTGGTGGAAAGATTAGGATATTACCATCTTTAATCACACACCGCGTTGAACTCCACAAATTATATGCCAAATCGATCCCAAACTTGTCGATTTAAATGTTTCTTTCTTACTTTACCACACAAGTCTACCTGACGGTTCCCAATGTTGTTAATCAGCTTCTGTTTATATATGAAATAACTTAGGCTGATTTCACACACACCGGCGCACACAAATTGTATGCCAAATCGATCCCAAACTTGTCGATTTAAATGTTTCTTTCTTACTTTACACAAGTCTAGACCTGACGGTTCCCAATATTGTTAATCAGCTTCTGTTTATATATGAAATAGCTTAGGCTGATTTCACACACACCGGCGTTGAACTCCACAGAATTGGTATGCCCAAATCGATCGCCAACTTGTCGATTTAAATGTTTCTTTCATACTTTACCAAACAAGTCTAGACCTGACGGTGCCAGAGAACTCATTTATTAAATTTCACTTCAATATTGTCCATGTTATCATAGTGATCACCCTTCTCCTGGAAATTCTTGGGTTCTTTAAGTAATTAGTAAATCCTTAAATACCATGTTGCCACCTCAAGTGAACTCTTTGAAAGTAAACCTTATTTGTGGGAACGATTGTTTCAAAACTTCGATACTTCTTTCTAAGGGACTCGGGAGATATTTCTCTTGACAGTAGCATACATCTTTCTTTTACCAAGGCCGAAAACATGCTATAGTAAC